>JWHW01007582.1:75743-93205 GCA_000931545.1 Papilio glaucus
TTTTTATATTTTCCTATCTATAATTGATTTAACGTATACATTTGATTTCTATATGTTGTACAGATATATATATATATATTCTATTGTTATTCCAAATATATGTGCGTGCTATCATCGATCTACAGGTACACGCGTGTGCATGGGATTGTGCGTTTATAGTTGTATGTAAATAGGTGAATTATACATGTGCCGTGTTGTAGCATCCTAACGGGCCTAATTACCGCCAATACGGTGCTACAAACACGCAGCGCCGACACGTGACAGTTGAGCCGGGACGTGGTAGCTCAAAGGCTTCCGCGGAGACATCAGAATATACCGTATCCTAGTAGACCCAAGACACAATAATAATAAGTTCGTTGGTGATAAGGATATATCCTGCTACACACATTCTAATGTGGTTCCAGGATTTTAAACTAAAAATTAAAAAATATATTACGTTTAATATTGTTGCTATGTGGACATAAAAGACGGGTAAAAACGTACAAGGACACTGAGATTTCTTCTTGACGCTTCTTAAGTTGTATGAGCTGAGACACCCACTGAAGGCAGTTATTTCTACAGTTTTATAGCGTCATAGAAAAGTTAAACGCCCGTTATGAAAGCAACCTTGAATGTTTTTTTAGTATTACTTTATGGCTTCAAATTTTATCGAAACCATATTAATTACCTATTTTCGTACAACACTGGTCAATAACGAACCCCAAGTACAAATACGATGACGTCGCCCACATTGGCCGAAATAGAGTCGTTAATATATGGCATCGGAGTGAGCGCACTTCCTCGGCAATTGAATTACGACCGCATACCGCAACGCACCCCACCCTTCGTACACACGCACGTACAGACGTATACGCACCTACATGCCTTCTAACATTGCATCTATCGCCCTAGCCATCGATTTCGGTTTGGTTTATCGATTCGGGAATCGTGAAATTTGCGAATAGAATACCATAGAGATGAAGATCTACTAGAAAGGCGTTTCAAAAAATTTATGGTCAATAACAAAAACGCATAAATAATTAAAATACACGAATAAAAATTACAGACAACTTCCGCATTTTATATATAGAGGTTAAGTCTGCGTCTGCATGCAGTTTTGGTGTAGGCAGCAAGCCTATATCAAAACAATGTGTTGACTTCGGGTTTACTTAATGAAGGCAATCTTATATCTTTTAACCGATATACTTTTAAGTAGGCATATAAAACGCCTTTCCTGGCAGTAATAAAATAAATGAAACAATGCTTTTTTTTTAAATAAGATTCTCCCGGCAAATTTTCGGGTTATACTCGTATATATATGATAGTATGAGAGAGAGAGAGAGAGAGAGAGAGACGACAGACATGTCGTAAAGAATGAGCGTAGAAAATAATGTCAGAGATTATGTTTACATAATGTAGACCTCATCTGATACACGAGACAGCGTTCGCTTAAGCGTTTGTATAATGGATGTTTGTCTTCTCGGAGATTATTCCGCTATCATTCCCGTAATGGCTTCTGTGAGATTCTTACACATGGCGAATGTTCCGGTGTAAAGTAAGACGTCATGTTTTATGGAATCTTGTTTGATTTATTCCTAGGGCAAATAGTACAATAGTAGAAATACATAATTTAGTAAACTGCGTGAGGCATCGTATTCACAATTCGCTTCCATGGCAAATTAAAAAATCTAAGTGTTCTGTTAAAATTGCTTTCTTGATCCATAATTCTTTTTTTTTTGCAATTATTGCATAGTTTGAGCTTTGGATCAGTGTTGTATTCTCTTTTAGGATGTTATACTACACATTTACTAACTGTTGCCCGCGACTTTACACGCATTCGATTCTCATTTTCCATGGTAATTTTTGTAAGATCCGCGTACAATAACTTCGAATTTTATATATGGAGTTAAAGCGAGTTAGAATGAGTTAGTTACATTCGCATTTGTAATATTAGTTTCGATTCTATATCAAAGTGTTCCAAAGACAGTGACAGCAAGTCACACAAGTCAATTTGTGTAAAAAGGATAGCGTGATCTAAACTAATATTATAAAGAGGAAAGATTTGATTGCTTGCATTGAATAGGCTCTAAAACTATTCAACCGAATCAAAAAATTCTTTCACCGTTAGAATCCCACACTATCGCTGATGAACATAGGATAGAATTTTTATTTATATATTTTGAAATATTTGTTAAATAACCGTGCGAAGTCGGGGCGGGCCGCTAGTTAAAGTAACAAAAGAGAGAACAGCTAGTGTTCGTCACTTAAGCCTAAATAAACACATGATGTAATCAAAAGAAAAACGTCCCAATTGGGTCGCTTTCAATTTCTTTTGACTGCTAATCGAATATATCCTACTTTTTGTATCATAATATCATCGACTCATACATAATATAACCTTAGATGATTATCCTTGATTTAATAAACAAGACAATAAATCACCTTCAACATTGAGCTGTATGGAGTAAGTTTGCGCGGTGCCGACGCCATTGCTGACCTCGCAGGTGTAGGTGCCCTGGTCCTCATAGCCAGCACGTCGGATCACCAGCGTCTTGCCGTAGTTGTCCTGCGTGATGCGCTGCGACGACAGGATGCGGCTGCCGTTCTTCTTCCAAACTATCTGAGGCAGCGGCCTGCAAGTTAAACTTGTGCTTTAAATGTTTCTATAATATTTTACATTCAACTCACACATGAATTGTGTGATGTGTGTTGTGGATTTGTCTTGAAAAACACATAATCGTCTCCGTTACTGTTTGACGTCTTTGACCTTATCTATACAAACAAAACAAGAAAGCAACTAACTGGAAAAGCACATCCCAAAATACTCCTGGGACTTAAAGACTGGACATGTTGTCCAGAGACTTCTGTTATTACGTAGGGGAGCACTTAAATAGGATTTTTCTAAAGTCATCCCCTAAAAGTTAAGGTAGGGGATGAAAGTTTGAGTGGAGGAACTACTCGTGGAAGTGCTATTAAACCAACAATGACCTCTGAAATTATTAAGAAGGGCATTGTGAACATGTCTCATCTTTTATTCCAATCAAGATAAACAAAAATAAAAATTTTAAACATGTTTTTAAAGTGAAAAGCAAACGATAGATTCGATATCGATAGATTTAGAACAACATTCTCTAGGTTACGACCCTTAATTTATTTATTTAAATAAAGTGTGTGAGAAGATCAACAGTGTACAAGTCCAGGCGGAAATAGACCACGAGTGTTCTAATCTAAAACAAACATAAACGACGGCCATGACGAATTGGACGCCGGCTAAAGATGATTCATTCAGTTATTTTCTGATAAACCGTTCATGGTTCAATTTGGAAACACATGAATTATTAATTGAACGTATATTTGTTGCCATGATCCCAGACACAAACAACAAGAAGCGAATACGTTATGCGAACACATACAACACAACTGACAGCAAAATAAAACGGGTAACTGACTAACAAGGTTAAATATTTATCCTATGTGAAAATTCAAGTCAGGAATATGTCAAATCTAACCGTGTTTACACTGCAGAAAACATTCACATAAAACATATTGCCATCTCAATTTTTTCCTAGCAAAAGATAGAGAGAAAGCTTGTATCGATAAACAATTTTACACCAGTGGAAACCCACGGTAAGGATGAGTAAACGTTTAAAACTTGTAACAGCCACAATCCACCAGATGTATAATTTTCAAGAGACAAAATTGTTCATCATTCAGCTAATGTAAGCGGTTTTAATTAGTTTTTATTAAGTTTTAAGTAAGTTAATAGCAATACCGAACTTACACAGGATGAAGAGTTGAAAGGAGAGTTTAAGAAAGGAGATGTTTAGCAGATGAGAATGAACTGCATCGAAGAGAAGAGAGACTGTAAAAACAGTTATCTACCTTAATATATCTTACAACGAATATAATTAAGATAGAATAATCGATTTATTTAAGACATATTAATATTTGTATATATACATTTACTTAAGCAAACATATACGAGACGTTTATGTACATAATATTTAAAAATATGCTAAACACATGAGCGATTGAGTCATCGGAACATACTATTAATATTTCTGTCAGGATTACGTAAGCTGACAATTACGGACACTACCCCAGTGACCCGGGGTCGCTTGTAGCGGCGTGGGCGCGCTTGAAAATCGATAGTGCTGTGCACTGGGCGACTAATATTATGACGTCACAGTTATTATTATTGCTTATGACGTCACAGTTGACGACATTGATGCGTGATCAGTCCGTACCAGAGAGTTGTGGATAGACACGACGCAATTAAACAGTTATGGACTATTATTGCAAGCAAAGGCAGTAATATAAAGATTTATATTGCGTGTTCAAGATTCTCGTTAATACTATAATAGTCGATATTAACAAATCTATACCTATATGAATATATTGAATACACTACCTTCACAGACAATATCTTGACACCGATACCTAAAATTATGTCAAAAGCTGTATCGATCGAAATTCCCAGGAAGATTTAGGTCGCGATGCTCCCGTTTGAACTAGTGCGAGGTTCAATGGTACTAGGGCACCTTCGAAATTGCTAGCTTTGCAAAAATGTATATTACCACATTTAATGTTATAGATAACATACAAATAGTAATAACATAGATCTCCTCCAAGAGCGATCGACAATCTGGTCAAGGTTGCAGAAATACACCAAATGAGGAGGATTTAAGGTTCCTCCCTTGATTAAGAATCTTAGGACTGATTTGTTGCGAATGATCATGAGCAAACATGATCGTTGATCAGCGGTAAATAAAAACATATACTCACGTTCCACCATAGATGCAGTAGAGTTCGACCTTCTTCCCGCGCCACGCCTTTTCGACTCTTCTAGAAGTATACTGGCGGACTGGTTCGTGCTTATTCGAGGCTGGAGACAGGCCCGTCTGCTGCACCTCAAGGTACACCTTATTGCCGAGCTTGTACTCGTTACGGAAGACGGACTTGGCGGCACAAGTGTAGGCATAGTCATTGCTGGCGTCGAATCGAGTTACGTTCGAAAACCAGAGGTTTCCCTCTGGGTCAAGCGTCATTCGAGAATTGTTTATGGTTTTGAGTTGTCCCTGGTCACCTTGCAGCATCCAGTAGACGTTGGGGCTCGGGTGACCATCGGGGGGTTCGCAAGTGAGCTTGAAGGGGAAACCTTCTTGGGCGGTGATGGTCTGCTGTGGGCCGTCCGCCTCCTTGAACGAGTTGAGCTCTGCTTTTCGCACGAAGACGGAGTTGGATGTGGCCGTGCCCCACTCGTTGTACGCGAAACACTGGTACTGTCCGAGGTCCTCGTCCCGGGGCTTGCTGACGACGAGCGTGCCCCGGCCCGGCTGCTGAGAGATTCGAGTGTCGTAGCTCGAGTATTCGAAAGGTTTGCCGTTTTTGATCCATCTGTACCTGTAGACAAAAAAAAACATTAATTAAGCAATAGAGATCGTAAAGTACAATAATTCTAGCAGGTATAAAAGTAATCCGTATTATTTTCGTAATTGAAAGGTCCAAATGCAATAATAATTTATTGAAATACGTGATCTGTGACTGGTACTATGCATCAAGGCAGTAGTGTTTGCTTTGTATGGTTCCCTAGATAAGGAAAAAGTTTTGGTGTAACCAAGAACCTATTACGGAAGCCTATAGATTTTTTGTACAGGTGTTTGATTGCTGTTTTGCATGTGAAATCAACGGCGGACCTTGCATAAGACTTTGCACAATACACATGCATATATCTATATCAAACGTGAGGAAATAGTTGTCCATTTTTCATCATAGATTATTTATAAATTAACTAATTAAGAGTTCAGGTTATTTTATAATTAGTTTAATCGTTATGTTAATTAAAAATAATGATAGCACAAAGTCAGCAGGTTACAGCCCAGTCTACTAACTAGTTTAAATGGGAGCTGACGAAGTGAGAACATGGATTTATAAGTTGTGAGGAAGTGTAGTCAAATCCTCGTTAAATTTTAATTGTAATACCTGTCTTCTTGAGCGGAGGTCTTATATTTACTTTCATTAAAATTTCAAATAGCTTCGTTTACTTCGCTTGAAACGCAAGTTATTTAAGTATTTATTATAACATATTTTAAAATGAAAAACGGACACAAACAGTCAGTCTATGTTTGGTGAAAAGGGGAAAGATATACTTGCCATCTTTGTCTTTCACCACTGTTTGCTTCTAGGAAGCATCTAGTTACACCGAGCTTAAAGTGGTAGAACGTAAAAGGTTTAGTAAACGGAATTATCTGAATTTTTATTAACAAATTACCTACTCTCTCCTACCATTCGTATTACCACTGTATGAGATCAGAAGTGATTCGCGGTACGTATTGAGGTTAAGAGAGATGACGTCAGACGTCACTGACTACGGGCGACCGTTAAGACAAGTTTCTGGTCGGCATGGCGGCATGGCCGTCGCGGACCGTTCCAATACAAAAACAACGTATCGCTGTACGCGGCATATGACGATCGTGTATTCACGCGCATAATAGGACATCGCTTCAATATAGTTCTTACTACAAAACACACTCATTCATACTACTTTTACTCCTAGGTTAGGTGTTATTGAGTGCATTAATTTACAGTTTCTACTATCTCCATGCTATAGCAATTTTCACCAAAAAATGTTAGTACAGAGTGAGATAAAGTTAAAAAAAAGCCTTTTTAGTACATATATTATCTTGAGGAATGATTACTAAAATCTTTAAATAATTTTTTACTTCTTCCCATAAGTATAAATATGCATTTTTATATTCCTTACTTAAGGCCATGTTCACACCAAAACGTATCTTGTGTGAACAGTAAATCACACTGCATTCAGCTATTACGCATTGCGTGATAGCGTAGCTTCGGTTCGGTGTAAATAAAACTTTAAATATGAATAGAAAAAAACGTATTCTACGTTACGCACACAGTCAGTAGCTAACAATAAATTTGGTTTGAACACACCCTAAGAATTGACGGTTTAACATTTCCAATTGAGATTACTCCCTTAATATGTATTACAATTGTTAATAATAATTAAAATGAAACCATTTGTATGTTTTCACAGAATAGTGGTTAATAATATTTTAATTCAATTGCATAAAGATAATACAGAAAATTTAAGAAATTACAATAATTAAACCAAAGCTATACTCTATCTGTGCTACTTAGGTTCAAAGCAGGTTGTTCGAGCGAGTTAGGGAAAGTGAGCACCAGTCGCCAGCTCCGTGTTGGCACCTACTTTTAAACGTACTTGCCTTCCCAGAACATAAAGAGGGTGAAGGATTAATATCTTAATTTATTTAAGAGCACAATATGCGTGGTAGATAACGGACACGTCCCTTGCCTTCCTTTACTAGCCCACTTGTCTAATCTAGACACTGATCTAGAGATGATCTACGCTATTATTGTTGTAAAGCAATATGGCTTGATTTCTTTTATCAATGTGATTCATCTATATGTATAAAAATTAATCTCTAATTTCCTTGATCAAGACATCATGTGAGAACGGATGGACCGATTTCACCAATTCTTTTTTTTGTGTTGTCTGGAGTAGCTCTTACGAAAAAAAAAATAAGTTGCGCGGGAATTTTAAAAAACTTAACGACCATATTAACTTTTCTAATGTAGGTAGCCTTAGAGCTTTTAGCATTACTGTCAGTCGTTTGACAGTTGGCGCGATTACCTAAGTTGAGGATGAATGTTTGTATGGAGAAACTACCCATGTGAAGCAGGGGCGGGTCGCTAAGTTTAAGTAAATATTGTGTTTTACTTAGACACCAGAACTTAGTACCTTGAAAGGCGATAAACTTATTTCACGATTATAAAAACAAATTAATCAAGTGTTAAACTATTATTTCGTTTTCTACTACTAGTTGGCGTTATTCTAATATTAAAACGAAATTATTTTTTTGCTAACCTAAACAGTCCCGATTACATGACTACAAACTTTCAAGACGTACAGACATAAGTTACTGAAAATAACATCGTAACATTCCGTTACATAGATACGATATATTGTACTAATTTATTTCAAATAACAGTTACAATACATAGGAAGTTTTATATCAGTACAAAGACATCATGAGCCCGCATGCACTAGTTATGCACCAGTAAATGTCATAATGTGGTAGTTAACATTTCCGAGTTACCCGGCGCCTCTTGACGCCTTGACTCATTGGATGCTGGCTGACTCACCAATGATGTACACACACAGGCTTGCGTCAATACTTGACCGCCTCTGATGTTCTTTGACTTGTTATAAAATAAAGATAAGGGTTTGAAGTTTGAAGTTTATTTATGCTAGCTTCTCTTTGTAAAACCTAAATCTACTTTTCTGTGTTATGCCACTTGACTTAGTGATATTTTGTATGATTGCGGCTGTCGTTCACTGATGCTTGTAGCGTAAGACGCGTAAGAAGGATTTGGAAACAAGACAAAGTATCAGACAATTTCTCATCATTCAAAACTTGAAGTGGAATTAGAAATTTACGTTTATAGATCCCATAATTCAGACAAAGAATTAAAGCAGAATTTATTGTGTGTGATATCGTCGTTCCTACGACGATATCAAACACAATACGAGCAACTTTTTCATCGTGAAAAGATTGATTGTACATGTCTATGGCACTTCTAAGAATTGTATAACGACAGGATCGATACAAGACTTCAATGTGAGGTTAACCTTAAAGGCGAGTACAGTGCTATAATTGCTATAATTACCTCGCTTCTAATTAATTCTCCCTCATCTAATAACATATTTAAATGTGCGTAGGTACAGTTACTATAATATAATATTTGCATTTCATTGCTTACGACTGTACTTTTCCAAACATTAATACATTTAATAAGTTCAGTGACTTGAGAATTTCCATGAAAACATCACTTCTCAGTGTAACGAATTCTCAGGAGGTCAATGGGACAGGGGTCGGCCATAGCGCGAGGGCTCTTCACAACTTGAAATAAGACTGTAATTTTAATTGGAGCCACGTTCCTGTTAATCCTGAGGGTACTCACCACTCAATGCCGTACAGTAAGGGTATCACTGCCGCAAATACTGTGCGCAGTTTTTTTGGCGTGTGATTTGGAGACCGAGGTAAATTAACAAAATCAAAAATTTACTATTTTTTTATTTATTTACTGTCTCCAAAACCAATGCCAAAAAAACCACGAACAGTAATTGCGGCAGCGATCTTAATTTTAGTTTTGTAAATATATCAACTAATAAATAAAAGGTTAAACACGAAATCCTGATCGAGCCGGCCTATTCGTGCAACAGATGTTATTGCGTGCTCTACCACTGTAGACGTCTCCTTTAATCCGGTGTAATTCATGCGCAATTGTAGATATTCTAAGTAAGTCAATTGGTAATGCTTTACTATAAACTCTGTTTAGAATTACTAGTAATCTTTTGAAGAATCTATACATCGTAGAAGAACAAGTATTCTCGGAAAAGGAGCACGCTATAGTAAAACACTGGAGGTCTGTCAGAAAATCGTTGAGCTCAGGGCCGATGGGAGTGGCGAATTTAATGATGATTGTAAAACAACCAGCAATATTCCATCTATACTACCACTATAAAACCAATCCAAATATAAAAAAGCGATCCAACTACGATCGATTGAAAACTTTCCAGACACTGTTTCGCTGTTCGATCATCGCCTGTTCGTGTTCTCATCAAGAAAACTTATAAATAAAACATACCAACGCAATTTATATTCCGACTTTACAATCTGTACCGATATTGACACGAGTTGGTTATCAGAAAAACAATTCCCACGTCAGTTAATCCTACTAAATGCGAAAGTTTGTTACTCTTTCACGCAAAAACTACTGAATGGATTTTAATGAAACTTAACAATGATATAGCTTGTACATCAGAATAACACATAGGATATAATTTATAAGGATATAGGAATTGTCCAAAATATAACGATAGGTGCAAAGTAAGAAGGAAAAAATTGAGCTGCAAAAACTGTTAGAGTTACATGTATATAATGTAACAATGGATCTTAAATAGTCCTACAAATAAGCCCGAGACAGCATGGCTTATAACCATAGCAAGTTTAAGTAGGCTAAACCATCAGTCAAAAAGTTATTCTATTATTGATTTTAGCACAGGCACTCATAGGACAAGTTCGTTATAAAACAACATACAACCAAAAGTATGCCACAAAAGAATATTTCCTTAAATTTTAAAATAAAAAATATAACGACGAACGATTTCAAATTCAACGCGTTACAACTGAAACTTCAACAGATTTAACTTATATAGTATGTTCGACCATAGACAAAAGACGAACACTCAATAAAACATAATCGTCCCTCATTGTATTGGCGTCACTTTTGTCTGCAACTGGTGCAATGGAATAAATGCGGTCCGCAAGCTGGCGTAGACATTTTCACACTGCCGCCATTGTTCCAAACCCATCGCCATTTTATTAGGGGAGACCGTTGTTCGCGATAAAAGCAAATCAGAGTGGTAAAAAACAAAATTATATGACCTTATTTAGAAAGGTATATACAAGTAGATTCGTAATCCTTTAATAGCATTTTTTTAATACGTTCATTTGATAAGATTATTACATCTTTAATGAAACGGTGATAACGAAATTTGTCTGACAGCAGATTTCAAGGAATAAGAGAATAAGTAGCCTACTAACTAGCCTAGAGGTGGCTTATAGAGAAAAAATAAATGTAAAAAATATATTACGTATTTCAAAAGTTAATTACTACGTCGTATATTTTTAGGGAACGTTGTAATGTTTTAGACAAATTCCAATTACGTCGGCTCACCTAGTTAAAACATTATAAAAATAAATTACCTTTTCAAGCCTGTCGTAAGCGGAATTATAAAACTAGAGTATTTTATATAAAACGGAAAATAATTTAACAAAGATGTTTAAACTATATTGCTGATAGCATATAGAAAGATATTAAAGTTAATTAATGTATGAACTGAACTGAAGATTTAAGTACTTTTTATGAAATTTAGATCTTTGGTGTGTGTACATATATCAATCATTAGAGTAGACATTGTTTTATAGTACAGAAATTAAGGGATATCTTTAAAATGACAAGAAACTTGTATTTAAATGTCATACATAAAGTGTAGGAAAAACTTGTTGTGTATGTGTGTTTTTACATACCGGAATACTTGAGTGTGATTTCATAATATATGTGTGCAAGCTAGTCTGGGGGTTAGCATACTAATTAAGATTAGATTTTCTCTATTTTCTGATCAAAATTTCTAAGATTTCGTTTGAACCAAAAGCATTTTAGAATAAGTGACTCCTAACCATTACAGATTAAGGCATACGCTTGCATTATATACAGCTCAGGGAAGTCTAGGAAGTGGTTAACGAGCACGTCTAAGAGGCTTAGTGTCAGTTTACGTGTAGAGCTCTCGAGTACGCCGGGGGGTTCGAGCCTATTCACCACATTATATCGCGTGGAAATGTTCCCGGCGCCGCTGCGACTACCTCAAACAACCCCTACATCCCCCACTACCTTCATCATACGCAGACTGCGTCACAGACAGATACATTTCTATAATTAAACTTTAAATTTGCACAAAATGAAAGATACTTAGTAGAGCTTGGAATACCGGTAGCTTCACCCGCTAATGAGATAGATTTAAAATTTTCACTGTTCACTGTTTTCTTTAAATAAGTTTCCGTACCTAAATCGGCTCTTTAAAAGGTTTAACGTAAGCACACATAGATCCCAATTCGGATTTACTTCCGTTATTTTACATTAGGTAACAGACTAGCTTTAAAGTCAATCGGCTAAGCCTCCACGATGTAGCCTAAACAGTAGTATAGGTAGGCTTCATATCCATACAGAGTGCATATTTCCGACACTAAAATACTATAATAAATAATATTTATGTCCATGAGCATAAGAATGGTTCGACCTTTTAAGGAGATTATAGTGTTCCTACTTGTATGTGCTTTGTGTATCCGACTAAAGAGTCTTGTACGTGTATTACAGGTAGTCTGCTAGAAGACTTGCACACAAGAAAACGTAGTAAGTAGAAGATGGCAATGGGCGAGCAGGTCTTTTCCACACATTTGCCCGTCAAATCCTCGTCCGGAAGGGGAAGATGACTAGATCTGGGCCTCCGTCGGCACCTTTCGTTTGGCTCTACCCAATAAATAAATATACTTTTAGTAATATCAGAGGTATAACTTATTAACATTAAATTACGAATTAAACCCTGAACAAAAAAGCTCTGAAGTTAAAATAAAAACCTCCCCTTGGCCAATATTCTGTGAAAATTTTGCGCGAGCATTCAAAGATGGTGATATCATTTGTCCTCGGCCATAAGCGATAGGTCGATACACAAGAGTTTATTATGTTTTATTTATATTATTTCATTTATTTCTTAGTAAGGAATAAGTAAAGAAAATGTGAGTGATTGTTGACGACATAAGATTTAATAGTACTACAAGTACTAAGCAACCAATTTTAACGATAATTTTTTTATACTAGTATGTTGATCCATTTTAGTTGGATTATTTTTAATTTATTTGTAATTTACAATCTATTTCTCATAATGCACCATTTCCCTAGTGACCGTAGTAAAAATGTTGTAACGCAAATTTCAACCAATCAAAATGACTCAAGTTTTATTATTTCGAGTCATCGTCGCGGCGCCATAGTAGCGCTCCGCCGACCAGTTTGTCCAGGTCTTTATTTAGAAGTGGTACCGAACACAAGCGACGCACCGCGCGGCCTCGCTTGCATCTTCCGGTCCTCGTTTCGGAATGCATGTTTGAGCAACGGTTAATTTGGCGAACACCTGTGACGTCACTTTTGTTTGTATTTGCATTATTAATTTACATACCAAAATTTTGATAAAAAACGTATGGATGTTGTAATTTGGTCATCATGACCAATTTAAGAACTTTTTTCTCTTGCCTCTTGCTCTTCTAGAATTGAAGGTATAATATAAATTATGAACACAACCTAAGCTTAAATCCCAGTTGCCGTAAGTTGCTGAAATGAGTCCCAAAGTAAATTTTTAATGTTCCCCATGACAAAGCGGAACAATGTATTCACCGACTGTGCGGTCTGAGCAGACGGCTGCTGGCTGCATAAGTAACGAACGCAACCTCGATGCAAGGACATTGTGACATTGCAACAAACAAAGCTATCAAGTCAATGCTGTGTTGCCTCAGTACATAATCTCGCCAAATGATTTGGTATCTGCATTCTGTATGACGTCACTCGAAAAGCTCATTCGAAGACAAGATCGAAAATAAGTTTTAAAGTTGAATTTTTTGTTAAATGAATTCTCCATACCGTATAGACCAGATATTTTACTATAACTAACAACTATAGTGATCTTTAAGGTTATACTGATTTTGCCGGTGTCTGTCTGTCTGTCTTTTGTAGAAAGGCTGTACTCAGTCGAGAAATATTGAGTTTTAATTTACTATGGCCGGCGACACAAAGGTGTCGGGGCTCATTTAATACTTAAATCAATACGAAAATGTTTTTCAAACTACATAAAGCATGCATTAGAAAAAAATTATATTCATTTGATTGTTCCTAACATTTTAAAAATCTTCAAAATCAAGAATAAACATTGGCATGTGATTCAAACAGCGATTATTCGGCAGCATCTCACAATGTGTAATATAAACACGAGAAACGACCTCGTGGGCATTAGCCGGAGCCCTTCACACTAGGCGATGACATCAACGCGACGAGTTCAATTCTATTTCTGCCGGTTAAGACACACCATGTTGTCGGAAACAGCACGCGCACAGTTCCGTGGAAATTAGTCGGCTGTGCTTTGGATCTCAACACCGGTACAACCAATCACATGGTACGTGCTCTTAATCAATATCTCCCTTCGACTTACCACGGTAACAGAGTACAAAAATTCTAACTCCTAGTTTCGGTTTCGTATCTGTAAAGTCGGTTTACGGACGATAGTTTTACGTGATTACGTGATAAGAAAACATAGATGAAAAATTGCATATCTTTATGTATTGAATTGAATTATTTTTACTGAATTATCATTATTTTGTATAATAAAAAGAAGGACTTGAAAATTAATTTTTTTTCGATAAATTAACATTTATTGCACTCGTTATTATTTTTAACTTAAAGTAATTGGAAGAGAGATAGATGCGTCACAAGATCGTGCCTCTCTGTCGCTTGTCCCGCGCTCTCGCTTGCACGCTCGGCTCAGGCGGAACGTGACAATGAGTCATGCTTTTTCGCGCCGTTTGGACGTCCATCGATTTATAAGACGTTATCAAGTCAAAAATTGCCCTTTGTGTATGAAAAATCGTTAAAGAAACCATTTATCATACACAAAATACTTTAATGGTATATATTTTGATATTACATGACAAACAGCAATTATCTCAAAGAAACTCTTTACATTTAAAGTGATGACTTGAATGTTTTCAAAATTTCAAAGCCTAATGGAAGAACTACAGAAAGGGTAGCATCAAGAAGGGTTAGTTCCAATTTTTGTACAACCCTTTACGCAGCGCGCCCTATTTGAAAACGGAGTCAATTGTAACTGCAGGTAAACTTTATTATAAATTCACGTGTAGGACTCGTTGACAACCCTAGATAATAAGCAGCTCTCATTTTATATATGCAAGTCTTATGTATACGTTGGCTTAGGTATGGCAAGTTTCATTTTATGTTAGACCTCTCTTGCAGGGAAGTCCCTTGTGGACCCCTTATACATATAGAAAGACTTAAAGTACACTGATATACTACTAGTACATTATACTACTTCGGAGTTTTACGTTTGCCGCCTTACGATAACAAGAGCCAGAACAAAGAGATCTTTGTTTTCTTTCTGGATTTAAATATTTACAAATAATTCAGGCGCTATCGACACTCGAAACTTATTCTTAAAATAAGCTTTCATTCAGACTCAGCTAAACAATTCAACTGAAACAAACATTTCTCAACATTGAATTAAAAAAAAAAAACATAACTGGCCGGTGTGTATGAATGCCAACTTTAGAACGAAAAGAGGAAAAAAATATATACGAGAGCTTTCAACTGTTCATAATTTCGCAACGCAGCCCAGTCGCCGCAATGAAAATAGTCCCTCGAGAATTGCGGTAAAATGAAAAAAAAATCCTGAGTAAACTACCTTTAAACGGTAATAGCACTTTAAGTAAATCAGTTGTAAGTGCATTAAAAAAACATATGTACTGTCAAAGTAGGTTAATTAAGATTTCTCCAACGGTTATTTAAATCTAATCAAGTTGTAATCCCATAAGTCCTAATTATAATTTAACTACAGGATGTCTTTTACCAAAAAATACGAAAAAAATGTTCCTAAAACTAAAATAATAACATCCTGGGACACTATTCACACACGGCCATCTATCCCAAACTAAGCAGAGCTAGTGCTATGTAAACCAGTTAACTGATATACTACTTTTCTTTCGTAAATACGTACTTATATAGATAATTACACCCAGACTCAGGACAAACAGACATGTTCGTGCACACAAAGGCAGCTTGGTGGGAATCGAACCCACCCTGCGGCGTGAAAAGCTAGCATCATACTAACCACGCCAACTGGGCCATCAAATGTACCGAGTAAAAGGTTAATCAGTCAATGCCGTTTGTCGGCCCATCCTGTATACAATAGGATAGGAATAGGTGACATTGTCGCGTGTACTACTTGGCTAGACCCTCGCTCGCTACGCAACGGCTGCCAATATGTACTGGCTATATGTATTTTAAATATTTTTATGCAACGATATCTCATAGTGATTGACTGTAAATGTTTACCAGCTATTCAATAATTGGGAAATGGCATGAGCAATGGTGACCAGAAGGATCAAATGAAGGTTCTGTGTATTTTCCTATCCTACGGGAACAATTTTATTTTCGGGATATATAAAACTACCCCATGTCATTTTCTGTACCCCTAACAATGTGTGTGCAAAAATTTACGATTATCGGTAGAGTCGTTAAGAAGTTAAACCGTAACAAACAATATAATAATAGTGAGGATTAATATTAGTGAGGACTAATATTAGTGAGGATCCTCAAAACATATTTAAAAATATATTGTGATAAGCAGATTATAATATCAAGTAGGTAGGAATGCTTAGTAATGTTGCATTCGTTTCTAGGTAGTAAGTCACGGACAACACCTTATTGGTAGCGGGAGACCTCTGCCGGACCTTTCGTGTGTTCACTCAGCAACTATAAACGGCGGTGGACGGGCAACGTGCCAGCCTTCGATGTTAACATTTTACATAAACTAACAGAACTAAATGATTAACTTTTCGAATTAAAATGATATCGAAACATTCATTTAAGACAGTACAAGCTCTTTCTTTCTTCCTTCAACCAAAATTAAGCAATTACTTAATGATGATAAATAATGTATTTTATTATATAAAATAATTAAAATTAATTAAAATTTAATTAAAAAATAACGTGATGTAAGGAAGGACGACATTCACAGTATACCTAGAACCGAGAAACAAGAATAAACATTTGAACAATTCGTATATATTCCCTTACCCCTTTGGCTCTCGGACCTGAGCATTTAAATTTACTTTATATATTAGGAGATGACGAAATCCAACAAAAAACAATGGGAGCACATAAATTTTAAATTCAGATTTCTTTCTCTACCTACTCCATAAAAGCTACACGGTCGTGATAGCTTCTATTTATTTACTTTACGGAATCCAATATTGCAGGTACACAGCTAAAGCGATCGCGGCGCGCGGCGGCTGAAATACGTCAATTTGTCCTCGGGGAGTAATCAAGTTTCGTTTGTCCAGGATCCCTTTTCAGGGGGAGAGCAAAGTAAGGAGGGTGCAGAGGACGCGAGGACAGGAAATGAGCGTTCGAAGGCTTTCCTATTTATTTTTTCTACGATCGATAATTCTTTATCACGAAGGGGTATAAATACATAAGGGTATAATGAACAACACTATGAAAACTATTTACTTAGGTATTTAGGACTTAGTTCAGCCGTGGGACTGAATTAAGTCCTAAATACCTAAGTAAATAGACTAGACTAAGGTTATTTAAGATAATAATATAATATCCTGGGTCATTATTCACACACGGCCATCTAATCCCAAACTAAGCAGAGCTTGTAATATGGAAACCAGACAACTGATATACTACACACACTACTTTTCTTTCGTAAATACATACTTAAATAGATAATTACACCACCCAGGACAAACAGACATGTTCGTGAGCACAAATATCTGTCCTGGGTGGGAATCGAAACCACGACCTGCGGCTTGCAAAGCAAGTATCCTAACAACGCCAACCGGCCCGTAACATGGTAATAATAATGATAATCAAATTGATAAGACTTTCGTAAATATTCGTGAAATTTTACATTAGCAGCTAGAAATAAATTTAAAATTAGTGAAATTGGCACATATACAATTCATAGAAACATTAAACTTCATCAAACTGAAGCACAAATCAAATACAGTTCGTAAACAATACAATTAGACGAAGCG
>JWHW01007654.1:0-11857 GCA_000931545.1 Papilio glaucus
TCTGTACCCCGGACAATGTGTGCGCAAGTTACATGATGCTCGGTCGAACAAACAAACTTACATGCGCATTTATAATATTAGTGTATAGTTGGGATGTCACTATAGCGAAATGTTTATTTGAAATGATAACTGGAAAGTATGAACCTGGTGAGCACTTATACTCAATTAAGTACGGATACCTTACTAGCGATCAATTAAATTTTTGTATTAAAACAATTTGCTCAGTTAAAAGCAGGTATCAGAGCGATTTGATTACAAATCGTATTTAATAATATAAAACAGAGAGCCGGCTCGTTAAGTTTTTAAAAGATTTTTGTATTAATTAACGAATATTTTTTTAACCATTCCAGCTAAGCTGTAAAACATTGTCCTAGGACCTCACGACCTCACGATCGGCATTCCATACCCTTAACCATTAGGCTGTTGGTGCTTCTATATATTTTATTTGATACTTTTTGTCGTGTAACTGAAAGGATTGCCGCATTTATTAAAATATTTCTGTTTATTTTTTGAAAATTAAAAGGTATTTTGCATCATTTTCTTGTCAATTGTCCTAAAATGTATCTTGCATAAGTTTTACAGTATATTTACAAACACACACACATTTCGTTTTTCTGTATAGGTATATAAGAACTTTTGTTTGATTTGTGTTGCAGCTCAGTTCCGCTGCTTTAAATGTTCACAATTCTTTATACGCTTGTAGGTCCTTTGTTCCTAAAAGCTTCCTTTTAGTTTGTGGCGCGGCTCTTACTTAACGCCTCTGTTCTGAGCTGCAGTTAAGTCCCGAGTGTCCTTGACCCGCGTTGAACCGCACTTCTGCAGATTTCAATTGTATTTCACTACAAATTAATGTAAAAAGTTGAACCAGAGCTCAAGCTATCGTTTGCAGCTGAAATACCTCGAGCAGGTCGACAAATGTTGAGATAAATATACAAATTAGAATAGTTGCTGGAACATTTATGAGATTTGATTACAAGCGCCATCTATTATAATATACTGTCGACTTT
Source organism: Papilio glaucus (assembly GCA_000931545.1). Classification (NCBI taxonomy): domain Eukaryota; kingdom Metazoa; phylum Arthropoda; class Insecta; order Lepidoptera; family Papilionidae; genus Papilio; species Papilio glaucus. The sequence goes on from JWHW01007654.1 coordinate 1,008, forward strand.
GGTATGACGATGATTCATTTTCTAATGCCTATAAAAGGTTAAATTTCAAATGTCGACGGTCATCGTAAATTCTAATATCTTCTTTTAAACGTTAGCTAACTCATTAGCTAGTTGCAGATGCTTTGAGTAGCGGCCACTTATTTTCGGCTGAATCGAATACTCCTTTGCGACCTCCTGCCCTAAAAAAAAAAAATTAAAATAAAATAAGCAGCTGACTGACTGACTGATATATTAACACACAGTCCTTACTACTGGACCTGGAGACTTGAAATTTTACAAATATATATATGTTGGCCAGAAAAAAAATGTTTTTTCTATATTCATCCCCTAAAAGCCGAAAGTATGCGATGAAAGTTTGTATGGAGAAACTACCCGAGCGAAGCCGACGCGGGTCGCTAGTTATTTATATTATTCTGAGACAAAACAAATTTAATATAATAATGAGCGGCGATGGCAGATGGCATCGCGCAAGTCCTCGGGCCGGCCGGCGAGCGGCCCTGTCCGCGTCCAATGCTAACGCGCCGCTGTAAGGTTGCAGTTATTGATCTTATATCTTGCGTTACTGCCACACAACTTATCTAACTTGTTGTATTATTAAACTGTTATTTACAATCAATGCAATGTAATTACATTCCATACTATATGTAAAGTAGCAGGTCCAGGTGATCACTTATACTATGGGACTGCCGACAGAAGTGAAAACTCAAATAGGCTCGACAATAGTCTGATAATAAATAATCAACAAAAAACCTTGTGTCTTAACAATAAAATACAAAATTGAATACAAGAAAAATAAACGAAAAAAAGTGCGCTCTCGTCGCGCGTTCACCAGCTTACTGTCCAAGTCGAGCGTGCCTAAAGATGTTGTCATTTCAATAAGTTAGTATCTTTATTTAAAACAAAGTTGAGGTAATTAAACCATGAACTTAAGCACGTCTTAAGAATGAACTTAAATAAGGGTACGGACTGCGAAACGTGCACAACACGATCGTGGGTTCGAATCCGCCATTCGACTATTGTCGTGAACCATTTCCAGTCATGTTTAAGTTTGGTTGGAAATGGTTAAAAGAAATATTAGTAAATTATTTCTATAATCTACTAATATTGTACATACATACATGCCGGCGAGGGCTGCCGTCAGGCAGGCGGCCGGCTGTAAAATTAAAACTATAGCTAAAACCTATTACAATATGGGCTACGGTCGTACTGTGCCGACCCTACATAAAAAATGGGAAAAAGGGCAGGGCAAAGAATATAACTTAGAAACGAAGATTTTTTGACCTTTGATTTGTTGCGTTTGCCTCCGCCAAGTAGCGGTATAACTTATCCAAAATAAAAGACGTACAGAAAATATTAGAGTGCCGTGATATCCGATTTACTAATCTATACATATAATAAAAATGGTAACTGATCGCTGTCTGTACATGGAAGATATTTGAGAAAAACTATCATTAGAGGCCTTCATAAACGTAATAAAACCCAAAACAATGATTATTAGAATTTTCATCTGTTTGTCTGTGTGTTTGTTACCGCTAATCTCAGAAACGGCTTAACCGATTTGGGTGCGGTTTTCATTAATGTATTGTGGTAAGCTTCACTTAACATTTAGAGTTTGTTGTATCTCAATCGGCTCATAAATAAAAAAGTAATATGAATTTAACTGTGCTACGACCATACTGTTTCGACTCCACATACGCGGGAAAAAGGGCAGTGAGACGATGAAGAGGTTAGGGTAGTATTGAGTTGGTAATATCATTTCGTTTAAGTAGAATTGCAGGGCGGGTGAAACCGCGGGGCACAGGTAGTATCAAATAATGTTCTTTTTTATAAAAGATGTTTTGGAAGAAAGAAAGAAACCGTTTATTGCCACAAAAAGAAACTTATGAAGCACTACAATAAACAAAATTAAGTCAAGATAATCCTGTCCAGGATCTGGAAAGAAGAATGAAATTTTTAATTAATTAATAACGCCATCTAGTTAAAAGTACAGAAAGCATATATATATTTTTAGGTAACCTACGATAATGTTCAAAGAGCGAATTGTTCTAAGACATTGTAAAACATAAATCCATAATACTCTGAATCAATGAACGGCATTTACGTTTTATTTATGTTTTTTCTTAATTTAAGTAACTATTTAAACTTTAATAGGTCAATATAAAGGCGTTGCATTGAGCCCCGGCAGTCGGCACGGCAAATGTCAAGGACGTATATACGTCGTATATGTATGTATGTCTGTACACGACAGGTCCCGGCATTCGACACCGCCGCGCCCCCGCGCCCCCGCGCCGTTCGCTTTCCAATTTGTCGCCACCCTTATCCAAATTGGATGACGTTCACGCCGACGATACGAATCTGCGACTTGACCCGATAATCTCAATGACTTATGAGATTCTAATATTAAACTCACAAATTTATTGCTTTTGCTATTGCCCGATTGAGACATGACACGGAATATGTCATATTTATGCTTATAATCGTTAAAGGAATTTTCTATTTCTCTTTTCTCTAATTCTAAGACGATATTCTTGGAAACCTGCGCTCATCACTGACCATCACTTGAGCCGCAATCCCGTAGCTCTTACAAACAATTCCCGTAACATCAAGATAACTAACGCCATGTTCACACTGCCGAAAACATTCACAAAAATACATGCTGTTTTTTTCTCTTTCTTTCGGAAAAAACTGGAGATTACAATATTTTTATGTGAATGTTTTCGGCAGTGTAAACTCGCGGTAACGTATTGGTAACCTGCCATCATGTTTGTAACCATACACTTGTACACAGATTATACATCAAATACACAGATACGGACATAGAAGTATGTTTGTGGGTAAACTTCGTAGTGCATCATTATAGTTCAGAGCGTGCCTCAGCCGGTCCGCTGGCGTCGCGACGGCTCTCGATCGCACTCCTCCCCGCGGCTTCTCGACGACGACTCGACCTCGAATCTAACTGTACTAATGATGTTACCCGCACCTCCCTCATTGTATATGTCGTAGCAATAAAAAACATACAAGTATGATACGGTGTAATGTAATTATGTATACCTTGTTTCACGGCAAGATGGGATTTTTGTAAACATAGTTTTTTTACATTAAAATTCGTAAATTCCAAAATATTTTCGAAAAACAACTTTTTCTCATATTCCCGTATAACATTAACTATCCATATTACACAATTACACATCAAAATTCCAACATTTCCGATGAAAGTATAAAAAGTGTAATGGCCGCCATGTATGGTGAATGACGTTTGTCTGTTTACAACAATCATATCTCGCTATGAAACAAAGTATAGGTCTAAATCCAATATGTAATATGTTCCGATATTCTAATTCCCAGCTAAAATGTTGACCCACTGACCGCTTGACCTGAATGAATCTAGTAGTTTATATTTTTTAAATTTCTAATGATAATGTTAAACAAACAGAAAGGGTTCTTTTATTTTGTGTCTTGATTATGTTATTAAGTTAGAACCTTCATAGTAACCATAATTGTAGAGATATATTTAGTTGATTTATTAACATTATAATTAATAAGGGCATGGACATGTTGACAATAACTGTAGCGGACGATCGTGTTTGTTGATGAGCACTTTCATCCGTAACCCAAAGGGCTGGGGCAAGGGAAATTCCGCATCATTCCGTAACAGTCCTCTTCCCTTTCCTCATAAGGATATGATGGTAACGGGAAGAGGACTGGACGGGGAGAGGGTTAACGGGGAAAAGGAAATATCCTTTTTCCTGTCTATCCCCCCTCCTCCGTCCAAAAAAGGTAGGCAACGCATCCGCAACACATTTGCTTGTTGCGGATGTCTATGGGTAGCGCTCACATAAGATCAGTGATCCGCTTGCTCGTTTGCCACCTTCTTCCATAAAAAAAAACTTCCGGCTACAATTCAATGTCCGTTTCATGGACGTAATAACTTGTACCGTTTTTTTAAAGTAAAGTTGTAATTGTTACGCAAAGATTACATCTTTGATCGTGATCAGTGAGAAAGAAATCAATTAAAATCGATCCGAAAGTTCATAAAAATGATATCCGACATCCTGAATTAACTTGTCCAAGTTATATAAACTTGTGTATCAGTTAAGCTAGGAGAGTTAAGTATTGTTAATAGTAGATAGTAGACAGTTTGTGAGTAGTCTTCCCGGCCACAAAGTAAGCGTACACATGCTACTTGTAAGTTTAAACTTGCAAATTCTCCTTTGCTTGAGAACTTGCTGGAATTTGTAAGTTTCCTTCCGGGCAGAGTTTTAGTTGTAATGAAATCACGATACTCAGTGATCGGATGGTTTGTATGCGAAGTGGCGGCCGTCGATCTTTAAACGACACCAAATTTAGCGCAGTCGCTTAGTAGAAACTTTGTCAAATTACACGCAATTCACATGTTTTAGAGCTCCGTGTTCACTGTCCAGTCTTTGCTCAGTCAAATAAAAAAAGGTTTCAAACCGATTTATTTAAAATGGAAAGGTTTATCCCCCAGTCGTTTAGTTTGATATTCAACCACGCTGCACTGCTGTTGCTAAGCCGATTTGATTTTACAATTTGTGCACTGATTTTTACTCTGTGCTTTATCCGATTTGTAGTAAATTTAACATTTAACATCGCATAACAAAATTTTGCGCCTGGATAACGACACTTCGTTAGTCTTATCATAGCAGTTAGTTAATTAGCAGATGCACTTAAATTATATTAACTGTGGTAAAGCTGTTTAATTAATCTCTTAGAATACACGATTTACACCAGTGGCGCGTCCACTTCATCTCGTCGTCCGATGCTTTCATCTTTTCCATAACATTTCCATTTCGTCACAACAGTCACTTGCAACTATTCTGAGTGTTCATGGATAACGTTAATAGCATGTTTTCTAAACATAAAAAGTTTGTTCGTTTATTTTCCTCTTAAAAAAAGGTGCCTGGCTATTTTATGTTTTTTTGTTCTTTGTTTAAAGTACGTACAGCAAAGGACTGGACGTAACTGAGATCAGTGTTCCTATCAGTGTCGTCTACAGATTAGGTTTGATAGTAACGCGAGACCACTCGAGAAAAAAGTTCGTCAACAATGTCGGGATACGTTTTAGTTCCAGCAGCGGCGCGATCTCGTCGTCCTGTTGTTTAACGAAGATTGATCGTTACGCAGTTATGCACTTTGCCGCGTTTAAAATGCACTCCATTTTAAATGACTCGCTTTCAAAGTCGGGGTGTGAAAATTACCACTTGCGATAAAATTGCTATTCAACATTAAAAGGCACTTTGTGCGACTGCCTCCGCTGCTGGACACATAACCCGCACCCATAGGGCAAAGACTTAGTCTGGTAGGCAGCGAAGAATGAGTCATAAAAACATAGACTCTAGGTCTGGAAGTATATCCCTTAATGTGGTTGTACCTGGCGGTTGCGTAATGTTTTATATGATCAAACGCAGTTTAGAGGTCACAGTTGGAGTAGTTGTTATTTCTAAGGTACTTTGTTCTGATTATTGTTTATTACAATGATTTCTTATATTTACGTGAATACTACACAAAATTCGTAAAATTTGTTTTATTCCAATATTATTTATTTTGTCTTTAATCGAACTAACTGATATATTAACGCACAGACCAAACTACTGGGAATTTTGTTTAAAAAGTCAATCTAAGTTGACCTCAGACTTACAATAATATAAATAGGGTTCAAGTTAGGTTGGTTCATCTTATGTATAAATGACACGGCGGATGAAACCGTGGGGCTCAGCTTGTTATGCTATAAAATATGATGTTTTGTTAATAACAGTACTTAACGTTATCTATGTCCCACCGATGCGCAATGTTTCAGTTATAATTTGTGCAATAGAAGAGCATTATGTGTCCCCGAGGATCGAATGATTACTCCCCCGCTGCTCCCAGCTTTTGGAATATTAAGCTGAGCCGGATAATGCCGACATAATCCGCACTCATTAGCATTCGGTTAATCCTCGTAGCGGGGTGCTACGCTGTCTCGTAGTACGTAGCGGCGTAGCACAGCACNNNNCAACTAGCAGAAGATTTTTGTAATGGTTGAAGATGGCAAACGAGCCAGCGGGTGACCTGATATTAAGTGACCGTTATACATTCGCAACAAGCAAATGAGTTGCAGATGCGCTGCCCGCCCGCAATGGTCAGAGTAGGTGATAGGAAAAAGGGTCTTTCCCTATCTTATCCATCCCCTCCGCGTCCAATTTTCTTCCCCTTCCCATCTCATCCTTATTTGGAAATGACGGGGAAGGCACGAGGTCTGAAATGGAGTGAAAAAGTGCAGAATACTTCTACTTCACGCCTGTTTTCTGTGAGGTCGTGGTATTTCACCGGTCGAGTCAACACATTCGTGCAACAGATGTTGTTGTTGTCACTCTTAACTTAGGTAAATTTAATGAAGTCGGCCTGTCACTGAGCTTTGCTAAAAATATTCACGTTGTAAAAATATATATTGGGGTCCACAGGGGTTGAAATTCGTATTGGCCAGCTTATTGGTAGAGCTTTTATTTCTTTGCTCAACAGTAGTTATTAATACTTTAATGTACTGTTTCGACTACTGACGAAAATCTAATGGTGTAGATTTTTTCTCGTGACCTGTTTTCGTTTGTACGATATACATATACAGAAACTGCCGATATACACAAGAGCGGCTCCCGACAGTTCGCAATTGAAAAGTTTTCAGCGGATGAATAATGAAGGGCCACTGAGTTGTTGAGACTAAAAATAAATCCAAGTTATTCGAAATTATTTTCGAGGGCGCTTTCATTACTCGCTCGGCTTCAGCCATCCATCTCACTGCGTTTGTTTATCCACGATGTTCATTATGTTGTGTAGTAAATAGAACAAAACATAACTTGTCATTATGATACAAAATATATTATGTATTAGACCCCTTACTTATGTAACGAACAATCTCCTATATGTATAACTTAGGTGCAACCTTGAAAGTTTATACGAAAGCAACTTTTATTAATAAAGCATATTTCATTTTATTAAACAAAAGAATGACGGACAGCGGAGTCTTAGTAATAGGGTCCCGCTTTACCCTTTGGTTACGGAACCCTAAAAACGACGAGAGAATTTTACTAATCTTCTCCCATCGTCCATTTAAGAAAAATTCGTACGAAATAGGAATTCGTAGAAAGCACGCGGGCGTACCTGAGCCCCGATGTCATCAAATTGATTTAAAAAGTGAAATATTGAACAGAAGCCGAGCTCAGGTGTTCATTTGCCGGCTCGCTCGCTCGCTCGCTCCGGCGCCGCTCGGCATCAATTGGCGAGCCATCGCTGAGCGCGCGCTCGACACTCACAGGTTCTCGCTCGACAACTTTAATCGCAAAACGCTAGAGTTTATATTGTAGTTTATTTATGTCATCGTAAAAGTAAAAGATACAATCTTTCTAAGTCGCTCTAAAGAAGTTTACTGTTTCTTTATATTTATTTACCTTTTATTGCGACCGGAACCGTCTGTGTTTATATGACTATGTTACAAAGTACTCGAGAGTAACACGTTGGGTTTTCTCGATCGATCGGTATGGAACGCACCGGAGTTAGTATCCACATTTATCTGGTTTATTACTTTATGAATTAAATTGCAGGTATCTGGTGCTGGAGCACGTGAGCGGCGGCGAGCTGTTCGACTACCTGGTGAAGAAGGGGCGCCTCACGCCCAAGGAAGCGCGCCGCTTCTTCCGCCAAATCATCTCCGCGCTCGACTTCTGCCACAGCCACTCCATCTGGTGAGTTATTATTGAAATTAGATAATAAAAAATTACAATGTACTGAATTCGCATCATCCGACTTCACATCGCCATCGATGCATATCGTTATGTGTGAGCAAATGGTAATGTGAAACATCTTTGTGGTGGCAGCCATCGAGATCTGAAGCCGGAAAACCTGCTGCTGGACGAGAGGAACAACATCAAGATCGCGGACTTCGGCATGGCGTCGCTGCAGCCGGCGGGCTCGCTGCTGGAGACCTCCTGCGGCAGCCCGCACTACGCCTGCCCCGAGGTCATCAGGGTCAGTACAAAAGCGAACCCAACTTCCACCTAGAGTATGAACCCAACTTCATGTGTCCGGTGTTGTTAGGGTTTAAGCATTCCATTAAAGACCGTAAACGACACGCAGTTCGTAGATATTCTTGGTAATATTCCATATTATGAAGCGAGTACGAATGTTGTTAACCTAATTGTGCGGTCGATGTAATTAGCATAAAGGTAATGTTTAACCCTTCACAATCAGGACGCACGCAATTTTAAATATCGATTAGTACTTTAGTTCTTTAAATATTTGTGATTCTAATTTAAGTAGAAAGCGTTTATATAGAAATACTATAATCGTCCAGCTTGATTGGCGCGTTGGAGATCGCCGCGTGTTACATCACAGAGAGGGCGCTGCTGCCCGTCCCGCTATATTTCTGGTCGTGGTGTTGGGACATATATATCTAAATTGTCGTATACTGTGCTTCATAATAGCAAATCATTTTGTGTATGATAAAGACATATCATTAAGAAAATTCTAGCCGGAGTTCGAGCCCCCTCCGACTTTTTATTCTTTATTCGCCTAGGCATCACCGCTTATGGGAAAAAATCCTACCCATTTTAAATATACACATTAATATATAATACGAAAATGCGCAAATGAAAGTACAAAACAGAGGGGGAAGGCGACAGGAGGGGCTTCGAGCAAGCCGTCCCCCAGACCAAAGATTGCATAATGAGGCAGGAGGAAGGTATAGAGTGCAAAGAAAAAAACACTTGAGTGCGCGAACCGATCCAATTAAAAAGTTTTCATTCTACCATAGGAGAATTTGAACATTGCTGTTATAACTGGGGATGTCGCACACTAACCGGCCGAAAGGGTTCATGTATTACTAAACAAAAGGGCAATAACTTCAATAGAGCATTTATGATTTAGCATTTCTTTATCGAACAAATAAGGGCTTCCTAGCGTCTGAATACAGGAATAGATCCCAATTCTATTTCCGGCCAGGACGAGAGTGCAGAGCTGCGCCAAAGGTGCGCAGCTCTGCGGAAACCTGGAGAACCCCGGAGCCGAATTGATTTCTGATTCCTGATCAGATATTTTTTTTTTACTATGGTTCTTATTTCTTATGTCGGGGGAGGGTTGGTATCAGACTGGAGCCGAAACCTATGGGATTTTACGTGTAGTTTTCTAATATGAAGTACGGTTATAAAGTGCTGCACCACATAACTTTGTAAACGGACAGGGAGATGGTGGGTTCTTACATCTTACGAAACAAGAAAACTGAATTTTGTAATTTCCTATCATTTATATTTTAATGCTGCACATTTTGTTATTGTTTATGAAAAAAAACTTATTATTTTTTAAATTTTAAATGAGTGTTAAAGTTGGATTGAAGTTTTTTAATTAAATAATTTAATTTACAATATGACTATTATTGTACTGTTGAGATAAATAATTGAATTTACAATATTTATTATTATTTTTATATTCGAATACAATGTATGTTGTTAATGAATAAAATAAATACAAATGACGTTAGGGCGAGAAGTACGACGGGCGGCGCGCGGACGTGTGGTCGTGCGGCGTGATCCTGTACGCGCTGCTGGTGGGCGCGCTGCCCTTCGACGACGACAACCTGCGCCAGCTGCTGGAGAAGGTCAGGCTTTCTTTTAATTCCACTGAGGAATAGGACACTTGGAAGAGAAATTCCTAATAATTTTTTTTTCGATCTAATTTATTACTTTTTGTAGACCCTAGATGTTAGACATTTGTCGTATGAGGTGTATTAGTATCGGTCCTGGTGCACCCCTCCCGCTTCTACTACATCCACGCGTGCTCACAGCGAGCACTCGTCGACTACGGATGCTCTTGACATCGCCATTCTTTACTTTGTCATTATAATCAATGTTATAATCACATTTATGGACCTTCAAGTCCTTTTGTATACAATAATATTTTTGTAATAATGACAGTTTGTCCTCTTTAAAATATCATTTCGATCGATTATATATATGTATGTAAGATCGCCTACTGCATATGTATCAATAGTGAGTATGTAATATATAAATATAATTAGTAATAATGTTGGATGACGCAGGTGAAGCGCGGCGTGTTCCACGTGCCCCACTTCGTGCCGCCCGACTGCCAGCAGCTGCTGCGCGGCATGATCGAGGTCAACCCGGAAAAGAGGATGACGGTAACACTTTGCCGGCTTTTTATACATAACAGTGATAGAGCCCCCAACAACAATTGTTGCGTGAATGGGCCTCCCAATTTGGTAACGTAATAATTAAAGTAACGCTCCGAGCCTAGGCTAGGCTCCCGAGGCTATATCTCAACAGTACAATAATGTTGTATATATTTAGCTGGCAGAGATCACGCGGCACCCGTGGGTGACGGCGGGCGGGCGCGGCGAGCTGGAGCAGGAGCTGCCCATGATGGAGGTGGTGCAGACGCGCGTGCTGCCCGGCCCCGACGCCGTCGACCCCGACGTGCTGCAGGCCATCTGCAGCCTCGGCTGCTTCAAGCAGCGCGACAAGCTCATACAGGAGCTGCTCAGTCCACAGTCAGTAGTTACTTTATCAATGATTTAACATCATCATCATCATTCAATATTTTTACGTTTTATTATTTATACATTCATACTCTTGTGACTAGACGTTCAGATAATCAATTCAAAAAAGCAAACTTGACAGATCTTTAATCCTTCTGGAGGGAACCCTACCCACGCTGCATTATTCTGGTCGCCTTGGCCAATGCCCTTTAAGTTTATCTACTCTACTTACCTTATACTTTGCTCCTCCGAAGATCAAGTTTCATCATACTTCCAATATACTCTTTGACCTTTTACTTGACTTCTTCTG
>JWHW01007679.1:0-31346 GCA_000931545.1 Papilio glaucus
CCATTCGTGCAACAGATGTTGTTGTTGCGGGCTCTACCACTGTTGAGTGGTAGAGCCCGCAAAAGTGAAATCATATTGTTCGAGTACTTTCTTCTTTCGTGATTTTCTTCTTCTTTGATTTTTTTCCCAATATTAGACTAACATAGTATGCTAAATAAGCAGTTGCAATTAGGGCAAGGCTACGTCGGATATATCTCCAAGATAAAGCGCTAATACCTTGCAATTTTCAATCAAACTGACAGCTCGACGATTTGCAGACAGATCAGCATTATATTTTTTGGGGTAAGAGACGCAAACGAGCAAGCTAAACATCTAATGTAAAGCGACTACTGTTACCCATATACATATGTACATACATCAAAATATTGCAGATGCGATTGACTATTTAACTTAGTGTTCCTATATCATAGGGTATAAAGGAGAGAGGCACTACATCCCCGGGTGGGCCTGGGCCTGGTTAACTAATTTTTTTCAAGTCGGTTTGGCCTATTTGTTTTCAGCCCTTGAGCGGCAGCCTCAACTTCGCCCTACCCCGGGTTCTATGACTGACACTTAACCAAAGGCTTAGGTACTCTGCAATCATGCATTGTGAAGGACATTAAGAAAGAAGAGGAAATGGGATTCGCTGCCCGTTACCTCATTCACTGAGCATTACGCAAGCGTAAATATCTACTTGTCGTAGTGATGATGGGACTTTGCCTATCGAGCCTGTACCCCTTCGGCCCGGCTCGATAGGTATCACCGATAATGAGCACTATAACTGTTTTGGTTGTAGATTTTATGACAGCCCGGGTATATCATTAAAAGTCATCAGCCAAAGTCTATCCAGGTATGGCAACCGAAGTCCTTTCTTACGGTGGATTAAATATCTACCGTCAGATACTTCTATGCTTTTATGTCTGTGTGTAAAAGTAGGTAGGGTCCTTCAGAGGTAGCAGTTGTCATATGTATGCTTTGCTATGCCCGCCCCTGACCTGACCACTAAATCCGTAGCCAAGAACAGTAGGTTGCCGGACGTTGCAATTAAATTTTGTGACATATTTGTTAGGACTATTGGCGATCGCAGTATGTGGCACAGGACTGAGAAGACGCCGCTACCCTTCCTTACGTGTTTCTGGTCGTTGTTTTAGGATGTATCCAATGTTACCACAATTCTATCTATGATGTCTCGAAAATATCGCTCATAATTTGCTCATTAACTTGATTGTAGAAATCTGGTACTGCGAACAAAAATTTGCAATCTAATAAAGTATTAATTCTATTATACGCCTGTATATTATTTACTTAACATTAGTAAACTTATGTATATACAAACGTTGCAGTACATAGCGCTCCTACAATTAGGTCCGTGTCTGACCTTGGATACAAGATATTTAAGATAAATTGTTACTGTGTGGTTGCTGCAGATTCTGGGAATAATATTAACATAATAGGTTCGTTCACTTCTATATTTTCAGATAAGTCTAACATACATATGAAAATGGTGAATACTGGAAATGTGATTACATATTTTGTATTCTTTACTTTATTTCAACTATTTATAAAGTGTATTGTATTGCTTACATAATTAGATATATTTGCTAGAATATATTGTTTGCAAAGAGACATATCAAATTTTAACTTTTGTTTTTTACCTAACCTTACCCTAAGAATGAAGGTAATATTTTTCGCTTGCATGTATCTCTGAAGCCTCTGAAGCCTAAACCGCTTGACCGATTATGAAGATGTCACTCAATTCGCATTCTCCAACGGAGTGTGAAAGCTAATATGACGATGAGAATGATGATAATGGTTTTTGGTTTTCAAATAAATAAATAAATACGCGTTCACGTCCGTAACACAGAGGGGTAGGCAGAGATCATGGATTTCCATTTGGCACGATCCTGGCATTCCTCTGTCGCTTCTCTTACATTTATACATCTACGCATACATGCTCGTCGTTTATGGGTGCTCCTTATATCGCACTTTTTAGTAAGTCTGCTTTCAAATTAACTTTTACTTTGTCTCATATTTTATACAGAATTTTGAAGGGTAAAGTTCTTTAGCCGAGTTAGAAGATATTTGGTAGTGGAAAATCTTATAGGTTCGCGTGAACAACATGCTCAACATGCGTCAGCAACATGCTTATTTGAATTTGGAACAGTTTCGAACTTTTTTCATTTATTTTTCGCGGTTACGGCGGTTCTTCCTACATTACTCACGGTACATTGAGTTGAAAAGAGATATCAGCTGTGCGTTCGGATGTGTCAGGATCAAAACTCAATTTCACTGTACCTTGGATCCAAATACGTAATCACGTCCGTTTTCCAGAGGAGTAAACAGAGATAACAGATTTCTTTTTGTCTCGGTCCCGCCAAACCGTTGTTTCTACTACATTCAATTATGACTACTCTTAATATCGCTTTTGGATCCAACTCTTCACAATATATCATTTTCGATCTACAAAATTTTATAATTATTTGGTTTATTAATAAAATAAAATGAACTGGAATGATAATTTTAAACATTGTCAGTTTACCAATGGATGTACAGATGTACTGCTAATCTCCCATAATCCCATTGTTATCTCGTATATACGAAAAATATAGCATTTTAAATATATAATTTTTAAACCAGTACGCACCGGGCTTACAGGGGAAAATGTTACATAAAACGATTTTTTTAACACACGCAACTTCCTCATTTAGGTCATTGACAAGCTTATTTTCATTATTGATAACTTTGCAATACTTTATTTAAATTTTGTATGATAAATAAAAATAACAGTCCAGTTCATCCACAAGTTTAGAAAGTTCTTTTCATTTTGTTCTATTCAGATGATACAATCTTGTTGTTATCCATATATTGTCTTCGTATATATCCATACATTAAAAACCAGAAGGGTTACTTTTACGACTGTACCTACATATAATATAATTTTTAAAAAAATACAATGAGAAAGAGTTTTTGTGCGACAATAAAATATTTTTTTTATCTAACCAGTAAATAAAATGTAATAAATATAAATAATAAATACTCAAGCCCCAAACCCACAATGGTATGTAAAGAATAACGGTTCTCTATTTGACGTGACCAGAGACGACACATGTACTCCCTACATTCCAAATGTATCAACGCATAGATGTTCGTTGGTTAAGGGGACATTTAACATTGTCTTTCTTTTATACTTTTACAATGGTACATGTAAGTTCAATTTCTGACTACTAACTATTATCATTGCAATACTTTTGCAAACAAAAATTTCCTTTAAACAGATTTATTACGTACGTACAGAAGGAAGAGGTAAACAGAGAAAATGCTATTTTCTTTTCCTATCCACCCCCCCCCCTTAATGTCTTTCACTTCTGCTACTTAGTATTTCCTTGTTAAAAAAGGAATGAGAAGAGAACTCACTACACAAATAGCAGAAATACTTTTACTTCGTAAATCTTTAAATTCCACTACGTAAAATTAATACATGTCATCTATTAATTTTACGTACAGATAGATAGATATATACTGATACATATTAATGTAATGTATGAATTAAACTCTACAATATGATGTTTAATAATACGGCCAAAATCATATTATATACTTATTTAATCCTACATACATTTTCCTGTTGATAAACGTAGAAATATTTACAAAGATTACGAAAACAAATGAATAAATCCAGTGCCAGTGAGGTGACAGGTATTTTATTTATCTTGTCACGCAAAAACGTCAGCCAGTGGCGGCATAATGACAAACCTAATGATGTTACGATCCATTTACTTCCGTTCGTTAAATTTACGCAGCGTTTTACCCTCGGTCTCAATATTTCTAATTTGGAGAAAAACAAAAATCAGCATTTCCTTGACGAAATCGGCGTCATTTTTCTCTTTCCCGGTAATAAAAAGGGAGACGTATTTTCCATTACAATTTCCTGCAAAATTAGGGCTATTATGCCTGAACGCCATACTGATTTGGTTAAACTGAATGCTTTCGGCATAATAAATGAATATTATCAAATATAACCATTGATGTTTACTTGTTACGCTTATTCCGTTTGATTATTCTTTGTATTTGCCCTTTCGAATGAATGAATGAAAATAATTAGATGAACCATATTTATTTTCAAAAAGACGCATAGCAGCGTCGGCTTAGGATATTTAAGATTGACATCGGATGGATTGGTGTCATCTCAAATCAGACTTGTACAGAGAGTAATCATTATAATGAGAAAGAAAGCAAGGGTAGCCATTACTAAAATAGAATGTCTTCTACCAACTGTCTTTTGTCTATAATATTATTTTAAAGAGAAAAAATTTGATTATTTGTTTGTTCAGGATAAACTTAAAAACTATTAAACCGATTTAAAAAAATATTTTACTAATAAAAAGCTCTTCCATCAGCGACTAACCTAGGCTATATATTTTTATATCCGAGCGGCGTATGAGTATCTACTATTCTCTTCTAGTCATAGATATTGTGGTTTTTGAGTATTTGTTTCCCTAAATTGTGAGTTTCTGAACAAACAAATTGTCATATTTCTATATGTATAAGAGATATGCAGTATTCACAAAGTTTAACATGAACAAGATCTCTTTATTAAAGCAGAATATTGTACGTCACGTATGTTAAAGATTTAATAATGTTATAATACGGAAGTCTTAGGTTGCAACATTATTTAGTTCAGAAGCACAAGAAAATTAAATACTGATTATACTGATGACTGATTATATACTGACTACCACGTTCTTGTTAAGTCCTATATACCTTGGTTCTGGATTAGATTTTAGACATAGCAAAATATCTTTAGGTAATTTTATAAAAAACTGATCGATTATCGTTCTAAGCATTTGACTGTGTTAACCTTATTTTTGAAAATAATTAATATAAAAAATAGCGTACATGACCTATTAGTGTCGTTACGTACGTACGTACACGTACGCGTCGGATAATTATCATTTAATTATAACATTATAACGATTTTATAAATACAAATAATTATTTAGTCATTGATAAATCTTAACTTTTATTTGTTAATTTATATTTATCTAAGGTGTGTCTGTAAAATACTTTATTTTCGACAGTGACTTTTAAAATTGGACAACAAATAAGTTAGTATCTTTAGAATGTCAAATACTTGACGAACTGCTTCAGTTCAAAAGTGGTTGTGAGTTCCAGATAGTGGAAAAGTGTTGGAATGTGTTAGTGGCGTCCGAACAAAGTTGAAATGGAACGCAGAACTGGATTTTTATTTGTGTTATGGGTTGCAGTTATTCCGTTACACAAGGCAGATAATTTGGGTAAGTTACTATTCTAGTGATAATAGTTTTAACTCTAAAAAATTATATTTTTAGTGTTGATACACTACGTATTTTAATATATACCATCAAAGCTAAATTGGTCGACGGTAGATGAAGACCTTGTTTTGCAGACCGTACTCTTTAAAATTAAACGGTCATCTTAATAAAAATAAACTTCAGTCATTATTAGAATGACGTAAATTTGTTAGGAAAAAAACGTGAAGCAAATTTCAATTTTTACGACCAAAGTTTTACTTTGCATTTAGACGATCCGCTTACGTTTGAATTTTCTTAAGTACTCCTAAGAATAAAATAAACATAATTGCACTATAAATGTCGTGTATTATTTCTCATAACTGAATTTTGGTGGTTTGGTTTTATTTTCGTAAATTATAAATCACAGTTAATAATTTCAACATTATTTTAATAACATTGCCTATTTGCTAAACCATAACCTATTTGCTAAACAATAAAAAAATATTTTAAGATGAACGTTTTCGTGGAAATAATTAATAATATTTTTCTTGTGATGACATAAATCAATAAAATATATTCGATCATGGAAGTAGCGCCTCCTAGAGGTTATTTATAAGAAGAAAAACTGAATGATTCAAGTATTTGGTGTATGACCACGATATTATCCTAAATCACCCTGTGCATATAGCGACCAGGCTGCGTGGTTTTCTCAATTCATCAGCGGCCACATCGAGCGCCCCCAGTGATCAGTTGAATTCACATGGTGGTACAAAAATTGATAAATAATTATCTGATAACTTATCCCATAAAGACTTCTTGTTTTGAATTTCTAAAAAAACAAAACCGACTTCAAAAAATATTCAAAAACAACAAATGCACTAAAAAGTAAAAAATAATTTTACGCAATTAAAAGTACGAATCAATTCTTAAATCATATTTATTTTGGAGGTAAAAAGGTAGGAGGGGAATAATCGAGTGCCATTTTATCTATATATATAAAAGGCGATGTAGGTATGATTTAAGAATTGCTTCGTATGTTTAATTGGGTGAAATTATGATTTACAATTTAGTGCATTTGTTTTTTTGGATATTTTTTTAAGTCAGTTTTGTTTTTGTTTAAAATTTTGCTTATTTTTAGATTTTTAGTGAATTTAAAGTTTATTAACTGATTTTGTTTGCCAGGATTTGGGTAGACTTACTGAACGCGCTGCTCATATGGGATCGTCCTTTCAATGAGATAACCAATAAAAAAATAATATACACGACGTGTCCACTGTCTTGGCTTGATATACAGTCGTTTTAACACAAAACGAATACACCGTCAATGTAGTCAGATATGGTTAATTATTAAGAATAACTCAAAAACAACTGTAAAACAACAAATATTAAAATGTAAGTAACACATCGTAAAGTCAGTACAGACGCATCTCCAACGATATTATGTAATAATATTAATGAAATTAAGGGAGATCCGATTAATCGTTTCCTAACTTTTTACTTACAAAAGGTAGTACGACAAAACATTAATACGTTTATCGAAAACTCTATCTAAAATACGGTGAACGTTTGTGCGAATCACAATGATATGATGTCCCGATTACGTGGTCAGTCGGATAAATTCAGTTCATTATTTTAGCGTGTGCCGTGTGTTCCGTGCAGATTATCCCACCTGCGTGTCACGTACAAGATTTTCGGTCAACATTTTAACTGGGCAGTTATACGACCGTTTTTCAGATATATAAAATGATATCGAGGATTTTATATCACTGTTTCGGGTCGACTACATCAGAAATCATACTGTTTTGCAGCTTATATAACAAATATTTATAGCATAAAAAAGTAAATCGGAATCCACCCGGTTTACCACAAGACACCAAGGTCTTTTAAGGTGTATTAATGCTTCCATTAATCTTACTACGTTCTGTTTATGTTCACTATCTCTCTATCTGTATCTAATTTTATAACTAAATATGGTGTATTACAGAGAGTGATGACAGAATGTAGAAGACAACCAATGTCTTCTACATTCTGTCATCTCTGTTCTCACTTTATGTGGCGTCGGCACAACAGGTTTTTATTTTCTAAATCGATCTACCATCCGTCATTTCAGTTGTCACTCCCTTCTTAATCATGTAACCATTCCGCAACCCATCTAACTTTTCTTAGGCCTACACCTCCCCACATATACCTCCACATTCATATCTAAAACTCATGCCATCACATGCCAAACTTCCATTCTCATAACGTGCCTATACCCTGGCAACCTTTTGTGCCTTAATTTATCTAACCACCAGTGATATTTTAGGCTTTCCCTAATGTACTCGTTTCGTACCTTATCTATTCGATTTACTCCACATATCCATCTCAACATTCGTGTTTATGCATGCACCCTCTTCTACCTTCAATATAGTTCTAAAAGCAGTGATAATATAATAGTCACAATGAAAAAATATATAATTTAAGGTTTTTCTTTGAAAGTCGCCTCTTTTGTGCAATTACAACATGTAATATTGTTAATCTAGTGCTCTTGTACCTCTCGTAATAATTTATGTGCTTCACTAAAGGAAGAAACATAATTATGGCAGCCTGTGTACTCAGTTTGAGCTACGTTATATCCCCGAATTATATATGAGCACAGACTTCTCGGTGTAATGGAGGTTATGATGTTTATTAAAAAACAACGTAGATATACTCCTTTAAAATATACATGATTTCAAAGTTATCTTGGTTTTTGTGGAGGCAACTTAGGTGGTTCGTGCTCATTTTCATTCACTACCATATCAACTGAGATATATACTATCAGATTAAGATCTGCAGGAATAAATCAGCATTGAACAATCGATGTTCTTAGTATTAAGGTAACAATCAATATATTTTAATGGACTGTCATTAAATTTAAGCCAAACGTTCATGATATGAAAAAAGTTTGCTAAAAGGAATGACATTATTGAGAGTTATTAGAGCCTCTGAAAGGGAAATTTGGTACCAATTTGCAAAAGTTTGGTTTGTTTATGAATTGTGATAATATAGATGGATAAAGAATCTTGATTGCTAAGTTTAGTAACTAACTAATCGGTGACCGATTACCGATTTGGTGATCGTCGTTTGATTTGCCAGCTGATTTAACATTTTTTTTTTTAATCAAATGCTTGGCGGAACGTAATAATTTGCTTCATTTAACTGTAAGATTAAAATTTTATGAGACTTTTTTCCACAAACAATATTTTCATCATCACTGTACCTTTCTCGGGTTTACTGTACGCCTCTTCTTCAGATTACAGTAATTTAATAGATTTTATTTTATTTATTGTCCAAAGGAACTTTTGATTTTTCTGCCTGTTTTTTGAACTGATATTTTAATTTAAATATCAAGAGTTTTTATTTATTCCTTTGTTTTGAAATTTCTTATTCATAACGATTTCCCAAAAATCGATTAATCGTTTGCTTAATTCATAGCACATTGCGTTCAGTGTCCGTTTTAAATCCGAATAAATAAATGAGGATATTACGTGACATCGACTTGTCGGAACACATTAGTGTAAACGCAATACAGTTCCGCTTTGCGGCTTCCGATATCACGTTAACGTTATTTTACAAAATGAGGTCGAAACGTTAACAAAAAAAATTAACATTTAAAGATGATTCTGATTATTATTTTCTAATGGTCAACTAGAATGTGAATTTTACATCGAATTTACAATAGTGTTATAATCCAAATTATACAAAAATGTGTATATCTATTATCTAGTGAAAAAGCCCTACTTTTTAACCGACTTCAAAAAGGAAGAGGTTATCAAATCGTCTGTAGGTTTTTTTAATACAGTTTGCTTGTAATGTTAGGTATTTGAAATGTAATAAAATGTAAGTTTAAAAGAACTAGTATTTTTTCTCAACTTGAAAATAAAACTTCGATATGCAGATTGTGTACACACGACCCCCATAAAATTACCTTATAAATATAATATATAACATTTACGCCTATTACGACCTGGATTGAACTTTTCACAATTTTCCTTCCGTCTGTTTGTTTTCGTCGGTTTTGAATACTAATTTAAATTAATACTAATTAATACTTTTCGCCAGATAGTACGCTAGTATAGCACAAAATATACATTATTCATCACAGGTCATCATCATATTACAACTGGTTACCCGACTTCTGCAAGGCTTCAAAAAAATAGCTAGGTAGCTGTGAAATGTCATTGAGTTGCTAGAAGCATATCATGCTTCAACTTTTTTTGACGAGCCTGTCTGAAAACTGGCGATAATCATTTTATTTTGACACTAGTGTTAATGATAATCAATGGAAAGTAGAAATAATTAAAAACAGTTATTTCTTTTGCTCGCTTAGAAAAATATTTACATTTTAAAAATGGAACAATATAAAAGAAACAATAATGAAAAGAGGGCAATTGCCCTCAACCTTGTGGCAAAGCCTTCCAAATTATAAAACACAAAAAAATCTTTATGAACAAATCCGTGGCCAAAAAAGAAATATTTAGTCTTCAAACGAATCCACAAAGCTGCTATTTCACTTTATCAATTTCTTTTGTCACGGACCCCTTTCAAAGTGTCACGTACACAATCGCTTTTAGGATTTTTACGGTCGCGCTTAGTTACAGTACAGTGTATACGGAACACTATTTCTTCTGACAATAGATTTACTGTAGTCGAATAAGCATTAGAATATATTATAATTTGAGTAAGTTTACGTTACATTGTGAGAGATCGGTAAAAGATAAAATTTTTCATGGAGATGAAATGAAACGAGTATGGAGGCCAGGAAAGTTGTCTCAATTTAACAAGGAAACCTAAAGGTTTCGCCACACAGCGGTCGGCGACGTGACGCCAGTGTAGTTGTAATATGTGAGTTACTATAGAAAATGTCACTTACGTCGACTTCACTCGACGCGCCGATCACGACATTTCTATGTGTGGTCCCCCTATGCGCACAAACCTTAACCGTTTACTTTTCTATATGGGTATTTGTAACTAGAAAATATCCACGGTTCACAATCATTTGAAATGAGGCTCACATGTCGACTCATGAGTCTAACAAAAGCCTTAATCTGTATGGAATAGGGCAAAATGTTTGCAAACACAGTTGAGTTACTTAAGAGATCTGCCACATCACATTCTCTAACAAAGAATATTGGGCAGATTATAATTTAAGATAATACAACTTAACTTCACATAATTTTATTTCATCCTTTGAGTCCAATTATAAATACATTAACATACAGTCGACTATGTGTGATACTTTACTTTAATAATTTATAAAATTTATTTGTAAATTGTTAAAATAAAATTGTGTTATTTTATAACATTGTCAAGATCTTTTGTCTGTATACTTCGTAAACTCCAGCAATAAAACTTCAGTGTTTGTGGTTAGACAAAAGTTCTCTCTATATATCTGATCTCATTCAGAAACAATACCGGCGCACTTCAAGTCAATGATTCTTGATATTCTCTTCGGGAAAGTGCTAAAACCGACACCCTTATGCCGTATGACGTTCTAATAATTCCTCTTTTTCCTTAATGATCTATACATAATATTATATGTTTTGTATTCTGTTATTGTGATTTAACCAAGTAAAACAAAGAGCAATGTTTGCGAAATTATTTATTGAATAAAATACGTTCATATAGATACTTATTTATACGCTTTGTCTAGAGTCAGATAATGTTGCTATGCTGTTTTTTTACTACTCTATCATCATCTCTCTCTATCTCTATCATATCTCTGCAGCGCCTGGGCCGGATATGATTTGGATTATAATCTGGATCATTTCATCAAAGTTCATTTTCTTTTTTTTATATATTCAATTAACTGTCCCGGCAAACTTTGCTCCGCCCTATCATTAATATATCGTTCACTATTTTGGTTATAATGGCTTACACATAAAATATAGATATATGCTATAGAGATATGGCTTTTTTTGTAGAACTATTTAAGGTAAACATTTCCATTATACATTATATACGATTAACTCTAACGGTTTTTGCAGCGCACACCAAAATAGCTCGCATAAGGCGGAATTTTTTTTCTCCGTACTTAACACTTATGCTTATCTGTTAAAATCTATTCAATAGTTTTTTTCGTAAAGTAGTAACAAACATCCACACTTACAAACTTTCGCATTTATAATATTAGTATAGATTAGTAGGATGAATAATGAGCGAGAAGTTATATATAAGATAAGATAAGTTATCAATCAGTTGAAAAAAAAAATGTAGCTTAAGTTTGTTGATAAAGTGATTTTAATTGGTAAAATAATTTTTAAAACCAGTTTAGAACTTTTTGAGTTTATCCTGAACAAACCGGGTCCAATTATAAATCTCAACCATCCCGATGTTATACACAAAAAAATGCAACCAAGATTAAAAACAAATGAAAATCGAGGTTAGGAAATTGAGATGAGGAAGGTATATGATGAGGATGGTTTGCGGAATTAGATGAAATACAATAGTATAATGATCGTTACATGACGCCATGTATGAGGAATGTAATGTAGATTACTAATAATGTAGTATTTCTAAGAAATATACAATGTAACATAAGTACTGTAAGCATTGTACTTTGTATACATTTCCATGTTAGGGAATAGTATTAAATCACTCGACGGACACGGATCTTACTATTGACTATGTATGTTGCGGTCGTAAAAATGTTTTGATGGGACGTATGGGTCTTACATTCTCGGACATTAATGTCGGGCCATCCCTCGCGTAGCTGTCAAGTCTTTTTTTCCCTTGACGGCCGTAAAACGATCTCTTTGAGTGATTCCTGGGAACATAAATAATTTAGTTCCATATAAGTTGACTTCAAAAGGGCTTATTGTTCGCTTATCTAAACATTTTTTCTTTTACTTTATATCAAATGAAACTGCTGGTGTTAGGTCTTTGATCCTTTAAGTTTTATTTTAGAATCTCAATTTTACCACTCTCCTGATTTGTGGTTTTTAATAAAATTTATGGGTCATTCAGTAGATTTTTTTCAGATCAGATTACAAACAAAAAATACGAGAACCTCAAATTGTGTGCAAGACAATACTAAAAATAGTTACAAAGATTTTGGTCCCTCTTTGAAGATTCTTCCACTAATAGTCTCATTTGAAACAATTCCAGTCGTATTGAATAATCTTTGGACTCGAATATATCACGAAAGTGGCTCAGTTGAACGAATGAAATATTATTTTATGGCGCACTTGGTTGACATTAATAACAAATCTTTTGAAATAAAGAAATGCTATATTTGTATATTTTATACCCGCATACAATGGACTTAGAGTTTGTGGTCGTTACATATATCGCACGCAGAAATACACACACATTTATATATTTCTTGTTTCGATGTTTAGGAATAATAAATTCGTTTATTGGCTCTTAATAGTTGTAAGCTTACTTTTAACATTAACAAACACCATTAATATTATCGGAGTTTAAACCGTCATTTAGGGCAACTGCGGGAGTTTTGTATGTTGGGATGGCCGTAACATTACTGGGTATATACATATAAACTTGATTTAGTGATTTTTACGTAGAACTATTGTATTTTAAGAGCATATGAACACATGGACAGAAGAATAAATCTTATGTAGAAAAAAAGCCATATTAATTTTATAAACGTGAAAGTTTGACAGACTGAATATTTCTCTCTTAAAATTTAAAGAATTTGAATGAAACTTAACATAAATAGATTAATGTATAAATGTTCATAAGTCAAAGTAATACGGACGCTATAGTTCATAATTTGGATAATTGTCCAAAACATAACATTAAATGTCAAGTATATTTAAAAAAATTATATCTGCGACCAATTTAATAGTATTAAACTATTAGTAACGGCCGTGAAGTTTGCCAATTCTTTTAACACTGTTTTGTACTTTAAACTTTTCAGTCAGCGAGAGTATGTATCTACGTTTTTACGTGGAAGACATAATGGTTAGCCTATGTAAATAATGATTTTATAAAATAATTCCTTATCGCTTTTGATATTTTACTTAGATAAGTTACTGTATTTTTAACCGACTTCAAAATAGAAGAGGTTATCAATTCGTCTGTATGTTTTTTTTATGTTTGTTACCTCAGAACTCCGCTCCTGGTGAACCGATTTCGATGATTCTTTTTTTGTTCGAGTGCTAATGCTTGTCGATTGGTCCCATTTTTTTTTGTCAAGTTCGGACTGGTATTTTTTGAGTTATTCTTAATAATGCATAATACGACAACGTTGAATTTTACTTTCTTGGCTTACGTAGGCTAAACTATAGGACTTACATTAAAATGATATATGAAATAATTGTAGCTCTTTATATAAGTAAAATAAAAGTCCGCGATGACATATATCTATCTTCTATAGTTGTATCACAATTATTCATGTTCGGTATGAATTCTTATCCATTTAAATGTCTTAGTTATCAAGAGAATTTAATGTAGATTATAATTGTTCTTTGAACTATATAATTCTGACCAATAGTTTAGAAGATATCAAAAGTTTAAACTACAAAGTAAGTAAAAACTTCGCGCAAGCGATTTCAAAAGCCGTTCAGTAGACGGCCGAGCTTAGCTATATGTTTATTACTATATACTTTTGTTTATTGTCTTTATTTTATTGAAAGTTGTTGTTATCATGTATTCCCATATAAATTAGATTCACTAAAAATCAAAAAAAAAGCTGACGCTGACACCGACTCCAAAAATAAATATGATTAAGAATTGATTCTTATGTTTATTTACGTAAAATTATTTTATACTTTTAAGTGCTTTTCTTGTTTTTGAATATAGTTTTTTTGAAGTCGGTTTTGTTTTTGTTTAAATGTTTTTTACAGTAAGTAATTTGGACAGATGTTTTAAAAGTAATTATGTTTTTACCGGCGAGATAAAAGCAGTGAAAAGTTGCAATAAACGTTAAATTACGCATGATAATTTAAGGTAAAAGATCACGCGAACAAAGACCCGGTAATAAGCTAGTGTACAATACATTTATCTACATTGATTTTTATTACCTTTAAGACATATTAACCTAAATCTCATTGCATTTATAAATAATCCAACTAAACTTGGACCACAACGATAGCATCTGTTTCTATGCGGTTAACATGCATCCAATTTAAGAGCAAGCTTCGCTTAAAATAATTTAATTCGAACAGAGTGAAGACATCGTTAGCACGCCATTATTCTTTGTCGACAGATAGAACTTTTGTTTTTTAATAGATTTAACTTTAAAAAACGGTATTTCAAAATATCACTTCAAAGATCCGTCTGTTCGCTTCATTGATTTCTCGTTATTTAGAAATCTCTAAATATCAAGCATTTCTAGGATTGCCGAGTAGGATCATTCTAAATTGAACGCTTCATTTACAAATTTAGAATCAGACTAGCTATTTCCCGCGGATTCGCACGAATTTGTTTATGTTTTTCCATGCAGTGTATTTTTGTAAGATGAAATTGCCTTAGTTAAGCAAAGTTTAGGGTTGGGCTTTTATATTAAAAGTTTGTGTGTATTACATTTACACATGGTTTTATTAGTAGTAGTAGTAGTAGTAGTTTATTAGTATTTACACATGGTTTTAAATAAATAAGCAGACAAATGTTTTAATACATATAGTGAAGACAAGATCAGCACGATAAAATATAAATTATTTTTATAATTATTATCAATAATTTTTCCAGGAATTACATTATAACCTAATTATATAAACATTTATCATTAAAAAATCAATGTTTAAAATTTTTGTACCAAGCGTAAAAATTCGTAGCGGGCATCGTTCGCCACGTGCGCCCTATTACGCCTCTCGTCAAGTATGAAATACGAGAATACTGGGCCTATAAATAGAAGGCATCCCCTTAATGACCCGTTGTTTAAGTGACTGACTCTTGAGGATTACACGAGGGTATGTTGAACAGTTGCTCGTTGTAAATATTTTTATCTTGCGTGCTTTTATTATCGAACACATGGGCAACTAGTGTGTGGGCCGCGGTGCATATGATGGATATTTCAGGTAATAAAATGTTTTAGTATTGTCGGTTAAGCTTTTATTTACATCGAACGGATTAATTAGTTATAAAACAACATGTGTACCGATTAACAGATTTGTATCTGATCTGTTTTTGATTTGTAAGCGCATTCTATCATTTAATGTATTGGTATAATTTATTTAGGGCTTTGCTACTTTACTATTCAAGTTTTATTGTCCAAACAAATAGATTTAAAAGGTGTACATTACAAATTACTCAAAATTTAAAACATGATATATAATTTATTTAATTTGTCAAAATCCAGTCGCATTTTTATTCAAGATTTACTGTTACATTTTACATTATATAGACATTAAATCAAGTAAGCTTCAAAGCCTAACCGAGCTTCAGTCTGCGTTGGCATCATCTCTGACATCGTAAGATCGTGTTTTATCTGAATAGATAATTTAGAATTTAAATTTATTGGCATTAGATCTCACGAAAATTATAAGTTCCAATAAGATATTGCATTGTTGTAACCCCATTCAGCCCAAGAGATGGCGCACTAAAAATTAGATTTATTATTATATTTGTGAATGGGTTTTTATGAGAAAGACACCTATTAGATAAATTTAAAAATAAAAACCGCATCTAAATACAAATTTTGAGTAAAATTTATAGAGCCGTATTCGAGACCGCCAACATAAAATTTTTTACATACAAGAATAAATAACTTTATGCAATAATTATAATAATTCAATACGTCATTTATTTTATACTTTAATGACGGATTTATATATACCACAACCACAAATTCACAAAAGACAGGCTCTAAGTAGAGTATTCTGCGTTTCGCCTGATGACTTAGGTGCCGGAGGCCTAATTCTCCTTTGCTAATAAGGGAAGGACGGTAAGGGTAAGAGGACTTGACGGTGGATAGGGATGAATAGGAAAAGGAAATAACCATTTTCTGTTTATCCTTTCCTCTGTCCATAAAGGTAGGCAACGCATCTGCAACTCATTAGCATGTTACAGATACGTATGGGTAGCGGTCACTTGACATTGGTTGAACCGCTTGCTCGTTCGCCACCGTCTACTATAAAAAAATATGATAAGGTCTTTCAACACCATGTGAACAAAATCACTGGCCACTGCTAATATGCAACAACAACACATTATAAATCCGAATGTGAGTTTGTTTGTTATGCTTTCATCTTTTTGACATTTTGTTACGTGAAAAACATATAAACTTTGGCAATAAGTAACAAAATCAAGTTACAAAAAAATTCCAGCGAGGAAAATAAGAAACGAATGCGTGCAAAGCCGCGTGCAATAGCTATAATATTTTACTTCGTAATCTAACTAGCAAGTTGTATGCTTAGTCAGCAAGCTAGTTAACGTTAGAAGTTGACCTTTTGGGGAGTGTAATTACAGGGACGTAGCCTTAATGTCACAACTCCCTAAACCTCACATTTTTTAGGTTTACTAATTACTTTTCATTCGCTTTCGTTGGGCTTTGCGACGTCAACTCGAACGTGTTCTCCTTGAAGCTATTTTTGAAATCAAATCTTATAGCCGGGGCAATTAAAATGTTTATATTTCAAACCTATTCATTATCAAACACGAAATCGTACAAAACTTTTAATTAATTTAAGTGAGGAGGATGAGAGATGATCTTTTACATTATACAATGATCAATGGACTAATAATACCAAATAAATCAACTACCTTAGACACCATTAGGAAACGGCTAACGTAAATTAGTTTTTAAAAACTAGAATTTTATCATTATAGTCTATAAATCATGAATGATAAAATAACACTACTCATTACAATGACATTCATCTAATCATCGCCTAGCTATAAGTTTTCATTTCTG
Organism: Papilio glaucus; assembly: GCA_000931545.1. Taxonomy (NCBI): domain Eukaryota; kingdom Metazoa; phylum Arthropoda; class Insecta; order Lepidoptera; family Papilionidae; genus Papilio; species Papilio glaucus. Next base: position 17,086 of record JWHW01007679.1, read on the forward strand.
TTTGTCCCAAAATGAAAACAAATGTAAAAACGTAAATGAATATTGTTAATGTGGGTTGGTGCATTACTTTTTTAACATTCCCGATGGTCATAAAAATAAACACGCTGTATCAATAATATTGCTTATTTAATTTTAAAACATACAACGGGTTTCTTTTACATATAATATTATTCAGAAGTAAGGGTAAGAAGAAAATATTTATTAAAATGGAAGAATTACAATTCGATAAATTAAATGTTTCAATCAAATAAAAATATTATCATATTTCGAATTAACAAAGATAAAAAAAAATACAAAGCTCATTTCCATTTTTCAAGTCCGATTAAATAGCTAAGCAGGTGTTAGGTATTTTGTTTGTAAAGTTATTCATATTTCGAGGGTCGCCAAAAGCTCTTAGCTTTGAGTGAGTTCAAGGAGCTCATTACATATTTTGATACATTGCTGTAGCAATAATAACTTCATAACTTTGAATGGCCATTGAAACGAATTGATATTACCGTCCGTTTAATTTACTATAAGATTATTAATGATTATTTTTATAGTAGAAGGTGGCAAACGAGCAACGGTACCTAATATTGAATAACCCAAAGGCATCTGCAATAAGCTAATGGACAGAGGAGAGATAAACAGTAAAAAGCAATTTTACTGTACCTATCCAACCTCTCAAATCCTCTTCTCTATTTTATTCCAGAAAAGGATGGGAAAGGATCATCAGACAAAACGCAGAAATACTTTTACTTAACGTGAGGTCGTGGTATTTCACCGGTCGAGTTCGCCCAGTCCAACAGATGTTGTTATTGGGGACTGTACCACTGTTAATGTTTCTTAATATATATTGCTTCTTCTCTTACACAGGGAATGTAAGGAAGAAAAGTTATCTGCATATAATAGAGCTGTAATGCGGTTAATTTGTTTCACAGAACTGTTACTGGGAACTCTACGAACTCACCAAAAGGCCGCGTGTGACGAGGACATGGTGACTCTCATCTGTCCGCGTGGTACTACGATAAGCATTCAAGTAGCTCAGTACGGTTCTTCGGCGTCGCAGACGTCATGTTCACCAGAACTAGCGGAGTATCAACCGGTCGCTGTTGAAGTGGTTGGGGGGGACACGTCGTGTACGTGGCCCAGTGCTTTACAGGTAATTTTGTTTCTATTAAGTCATGGCAAGATATTTTATACACCTACTTGACGTAAATGGCAAATGTTATTGTGTAATATCTCTATGGGATACGGAACAGACTATTCTGGAGCCTTATAGATCCTACTGCAGTCGCTGATTTAAAGCTATTTTTAATGAATAAATTACATACATAAATTAGCATTCACTGATTCACTTTTCTCTTGAAAGTACTAACATTATAATCGGATGGAAACACTATTATAATTTTTTTATTGTTCGTAGAATTTTTTTGTTACTTTCTGCATAAAAAGTGTATTAAACATTTGCTCTTTAAATTTTTACTAATCTATATTCAATCTCTATCATTACTAAGCATTATAAACCACATGATCATATTTTCGATATGCAAGCTGAGAGTAAAGGTCACATTAAGTAATATGTTGTGAATCCTCTATTGCGACAATCCGTCTGTCGAGCTGAGAAATATTAACCATTCTCATTAGTCATTCCTTTTGGCGGTTACTGGTGTTAGCAGCGTGTTATTATTAAGACTGATAAATTAGTTTTATTTATTATTTTCAAAAAATAAATAAGCTACCGTGCCTGTACAACCAATGGGGATAGACAGAGTACCAATTAAGACGAGAAATGAGCATGTTCTGTAATCGGCAAACGATTATATAATGTTTGATATTTATTGTGATAAAGTATTATCTTTGCCTAGAACAAATTGAATGAAGTGAGTGTTCTAAATAAACAAAATAAAATAAAATTAGATTGTAAATGTGCATTTTGAAGAATTTTAATAGACTATAATTTTGTCGAAAAAGAATAGACATACTAATTAAAATGTGTTAGTATTCTTTGTTGCAGACCGTGGTAGAGGCATGTCAAAAGAAACGACAGTGTAAATTCCACACAAGTCCTAAAACATTTGGAGTTGACCCGTGTCCTGGTTCTAGAAGATTCGTCGAAGTGGCTTATAAGTGCCGTCCATGTAAGTATTTACTGTGTTAAATATTGCCCCTCCCTGATCAATTTAGTAGAATGGCACCAGCATCAGGGCCCCATTCCCTTGGATAGCATTACATGTGACTAGCAAGAGCCTCTAAGGAGTTGTAATAATCCTCCAGGATGTGTTATATCCAGAAGTTTATTTCGGGGATTAGAGATTACAATGAAATATAGTAAATTTTACATAATAATAATTATGTAAAATTATGTAAATAATTATTTATTTCAGACGAATACATCCATAGTTCTTTTGCATAATTATAAGTAGCCTTTCTTCTTGTTGAAATTTTAATGCTGAGATTCTCGATTTATATGGGAATTGAATTTTACTTTAAATATAAATTTCTTGCCAACAGATGAATTTCGAAGTAAAGTGGGCTGTGAGAACGATGTGCTTCATTTAAGCTGTAACCCACACTCCAGGGTAGCCATATACTCGGCTCAGTACGGAAGGACGGAGTACGATTCGATACAATGCCCTCAGCCTAGGGGAATGAAGGAAGAAAGTAAGAATACACTTTTATGCCTACCACAATACAATATACACTGTATAAGAAGTCTTACGGTTTTTTTTAATAATGATGGATGGATTTGCTGTGCATCTAAGCTGTGTCCTAAATGTTTGACAAGTTATAGAAAGAGGGGTGAAAAAGAGTTTATAATGGTATATGTTAAGTACTATGAAAGTGAAGTAAGCGAAGATAGTTAAAAAAACATGACTCGATTTTGAATTTTGTTATAATAGTCAAAACAACTTTCATATTAATCCAATTATAGTAACCTACCTGTACTTGACCGCACACGATTGAATTAAAATGATAAGAATTCATACATTGTTAAATAAGATATGGCTTAAAATTATCATAAAATTAAAAAATAATATAAAAGTTAAAACGGACCTAGCTTTTGACCTTGTAAGGCCGCCTAAAATTTAAAATCGTTTTTTTTACTCTTACCCATTTATCACAGAAATGGAAAGTGCAGATTTTGTTTTCATTCCCGGCTGACCTTGGCCAAAAGTTTTGAACCGCTTAGGATAAAATCATTAAAACTTTCAACCACAAGAGGCAGTTATGAGAACCTACATTTTCAAAATAAATATTTGCAAGTTGGAATGGATCCAAGTTTGTTTAAACTTAAGATGTTTTTAAGCACTACTATATGTTATCTAAAATTGAAGTTAAATCTTTTTGTTCTTCCACAAAACCTTTATCTTACACGAATTCATATTCTAGCACGATAATATTTGAACGCTATAAAGCCGTTGAAAGAATAAATTGTGGCTTAAAATGGAAGTTTTGACTGAAATTGAGATAATTACGCTTCGATGGTTTGGCCATGTTGAAAGGCTTAATAAAGAAATAATGACAAAGTCTTCTACTATAAAAAAAGAGATTAGTGACATTCTAAAGAAAGACCTCGAGTTATATAAGAAGTACCCGTGACAGACGAGTGTATACGTAGATGTATGGATGAAGAAGCGGGAGACTTGTACTAAGACCGCGCCAAATGGAAATCGTCTATTTCCATTTGCAGATTTGCTAACTAGCGATAAATATAATATGTTCAAAGCAAATCAAACTAATCTTTGTCACATATTAATTTCATCTTATATTTCATATTAGCTTGCTTAGAGCCGTACGCTACGGAAACATCAATGAGAGAGTGTCACGGGAAGAGACGATGTGTTTTGGCGGCTGACAGTAAAATGTTCGGTAAGCCTTGCCGTGCTGGGAGCAGGACTTATCTCAAAGTAGTATACACATGTGGTAAGTTAAAACTTATGTTGATTTGCTATTTCAATTTCTTAAAGGACAAAATATGATTAATTAAATTCACCTAGACATTTTTAAAAACTAAATTAATTTTTTTTTCTGTTGTATAGGTTTCTTAACTAGTTCATTTGTATAACTTTAATATTTCGATTACTAATTTATGTTATATTAGTAACTTTCTTTAATAGCTATTTAAAAATCTTCACACTTGTTAATTAACCTACAAATTTGTACAATTTCAACTGTTTGTTTTTCCCGAATAATTAATTTGTATGTCATACTTTATTATTGCCTATTTTATTTTACTGCGGAAAACTAATAGAAAAAGTATTATTGCCAGGGGTTTTACATGATTCGAATAGTTTATGGGCCATTCAAGGACATGAAACATCGAGTTATTCCCAGTCTGACTGGCGTCCGCAATAAAGCAAGCATAAAAATGCGGGACGATTAAGGGAACATCCCAAGTCCTATCTTAAGTATAATATGAAATGAAACTTTTAGCGGTGTTAAGTTCAAATTGAATGCAACTTAAACTAGGACTGCGTGACATAAGTAACAATATAAAAATAAGTGTCTAATAGACAATCTCATACATTCAAATTACTTCATTGTTTCAAAATGAATTTTGATTCTCTGCTTTATAAGCTACTACTTGTTTTGTTATCGCTTCGCCCGGGAGCACTAATTATGTTGGTCCAAACATCACAAGAACACCCGCTGTGCTTATCTGAACGTTTCCCTGAATATTTCATTTAAATCGGCGAGCCGTTTCAGAGTCCATAAGTCAGAGTCAGGGAACATACATACACACGTTTGCCGCCTTTCATAAATATATATAGATCAATTTTTTTAAGAGGCATTAACATTCCAATGTGTTTTACTTGGTGGGAAACTAATTAAAACGATAAAAGTTTCTACCAAATACCTATTGAATCGTTAAACTGTAATTTGTTTCATATTCCAGTACCACGCACTGTTCTCAAAGAACGTTACGAAAGTGCACCGGAAGAAGATGAAGTTGCTTACGATATATCTGACACAGAAAATGAAGACATCGGTAAGTCATAGTCAGCTGGAGCTCAGATGGCTGGAGTTATTATACGTAAAAACCATAGTTTACATTTTAATTAAAACTATTTTACCTATAGAATCTATTAATTTAACTGACGATTTTTCTGGAGTCGCTAAACGATTTCCAAATAACATTTGTCTTGTTTTGATAACAACAACTCAATTTATTTTGTACAAAGAGTTATCGACTTCTGTATTATTTTTATTCATTTACGACACAATGAGATAAAGAAAAAAAAATCATTAGTTTTTTAAATTGAAATCTGCTAGCATAAGGTAACTTAAATTTGAAGCCTTAGTAAAAACTTTTTATTAAAATGTTAAATATAAATACAAAGATTTTTTTTTATAAAAAAGTTATTAAGAGTTATTGGCTACTTTTAATTGAAACATCGCAGATATAATAGGAAGACTAAAGTGGGAATTATTAGTTACACACGTTCATAAATCTGTGTCAACTGAAACAGAGTGCTGAGCAAAGTTGACTGCGCATGACCCAATTTGCACTCCACTTACGTCATGCATAGTGTGCGCACTTCGCCTTGCAATACTTTTTACAATGGAAGTACCACTCTAATTAGTTTGATGTGTATTCCGAACAAATTGCTTTACACAAGTATATTCTATAACATTTATATCATTTTAATTAAAACTATAACAACTTAACGTATTCATTTTTTACAATTTATTATTTCGAAAATATCTACACTATGTTTTTTATGCGCATATCGTCTTCTAGTACATTTTTAAATACAACTAAAGCCACTCCATCCAGGTACTTAAGCAATCTCAAATCAGCATGGAACATATGATGGTATTTCAGATAACGAACCTCGCCAATTGTTACGCGTTTTAATGTACATTAAAATCTATTGGGTTAATAACAAAATTAGTTATTGCGTTATTTTCTACCATATATCTTATCGTGTTTTACTCTTACTACAATAAGTAGTAGTTCCTTTTTTATATGATAGGCATCAGGTTTTTTTATCGAAATCTGAAAAATTATTTTGACAATATAAATATTAACAAGTATAGGTATGAATCTCATATTTATATTAAAAAAAGAGAATTGGATGAAAAGGGGATGAATAGGAAAAGGTAATATATAGTATCCTTTTTCCTGTCGTTCTCTTTTGTGAATTAAATGCAAGCGGTACATCTACAACTCATTAACTTTTTGAGAATGGCTACGTGTAGCGGTTACTTAAAATCGGGTGAACCACTTGCAAACGCTTAGCACCTTCTTCCATAAAAAAAAAGTCTAAAATATGTATTTTCGTCATTAGATGAGTCCAGTGACCGTTGGTGGGGGGAACCAGCAGTACCACCAGCGCCAGCAGTGGCCGCAATCCCTTCACAGAAACCATCTCTAACAGCCAATAACGTCACAAATAACAATCATCACGAATCATCGCCATCGTCACCTCGACACCACTTTGCAAATGAAGGTAAGGATTATTTTTGAACATTAATTTACGTTACCAATTTTTTTTTAATACTAACGCATAACAAATGCTGCTATGTGACACAAATTAGGTATTGAAATTATGACGGGCTACCTTTAGTGTCAAGCTAAAATTATCTGCAAGCATTGACTATGTCACCTATTAATATCCTCTCTTATACTAAATTTTTCAAGGAAAATCTTTTGTTGAAACATTTTTGTAGGAGATTTTAATGCTTATAATTTAAGTATCCTTCTCCAGCATACTAATGTATAGTAAATTTGGATGTATATTACAAAACGTGTCACTAGTATACTTTTTATTTCTGTTGTACGGTAACGAGTCGAGTCTGCATAATAAGTTGTTTGGTTTTAATTAGAATAAATCTCTCTTTGAATATAAATCAGTTAGTCTAAAGTTATGTTTATTATCTAAAATTAATTTAAATATTTAAAATAACAATATTGTTACTTTTTATATCTTTTAAAAATTATCATATTTAGGTAGCTCTGATTTATATGCTAATGCCTTGTGTTTGTACAGACTTTTATGGATTTCATAATATAACAACTGATTTCAGATACATTATAATTTTAATATTTTGCGCAGATCAATTTGATATCATCTACGTCTATATCATCGCTGGGATCGCTGTGGTTCTTCTAGTCGGCATCATAGCGGCTACAGTTAGATGCATTACAAGCAAGAGTAACACAGAACAACCGAAAGGTCCTGACGTGTCAGCTACAACAGAAATACCAAACGGATTCAATGATAGCATATCTGAAGTTGACAATGATATAAACATTACTAGTCTTTCAGGGCCAGTCGATAATGTAGATGCAGGACTCAAGCAAGAGATGCAACTTGCAAGCATGACTATAAGCCCGAAAATTAATCGATACGTAGGAAGGCCAGTGCCTAACACATATCCACATGTAAGCAGTAACATATACGGACAAGTTGCTGAATATCCCATCGAAATGCCTCTTCGACCACATCATGGAACTTTGGGTCGCGGTGTCGCAGTGAAAACGTTGCCAAGAGTCCAAATCCAGACGGAAACCGATCCCAATACGAGAAGTTTGTATCGCTACTCGAACGCTCAGTATTATTTTGGGTGACATCAAGATATGAACGAATGTGCGGATATAACAAGAACTTACTGTTTCTAGTTAAATCGTGTAGTGAAAGACTTTATAATGTCCTAATTTTAATACAGAAACTGTGATATTAATTGGAACTATCCTATTATAGTACAATCTATTTAAACACATTACATACAAATTATTTTCTGGTTACAACTCCATCAAGATTTTGTATGTAAAGGTAACATTTAATGTATTCTCTTTTAATAGTTTTAAGTGACTTGTGCATGTAAAATTTTAAATACACACATATTCAAGGCATATTATTTTAAATACATCTTCATGAAACACTTTTCCCAAATAATGGAAAATAATTAGAGAGAGAAAATTAAATTATGATTTTAATATAAAATAAACCAAAAATACCTTTTTATAAATGTATAGTATTTGTGTTTAATTATAATAATAATACCGTTATGTGCATTCATTATAGTATATGTATAAAATTTCATCTCGTAATACGGACTTTTTAATGGTGAATAAATTTATATCTAAGCAATTCAAATGACAATTTGTATATAACGTTGTAAAATACCTTTTAATGTCTATACTAAATATTTCTGTTTTGTTTTGTTAAAACATCAACGACAATACTATTAAAAATACTTAAAATGTTTTTTTTTTATATGTATAAACTATTATAACTCTGTGACAATAGGTGTTTCAGTAATAATTATTGACAACGGGAGGTCTTGAACCGAATCATTTTAGGTCATTTATCAATTAAAGTAAATTAATTAAAATGAACTAACTTGTTTAAATTATAAATACACTTATTTACAATTTTATATAACAATTAGCAAACGAGCTAGTGTCTCGTCCGTTGTTAAGCGATCAAATAGCCTACAATAAATATCCACAACATCAGGTGTGCCGTGATATCGTCGTCAGATGAAGGTTGGGGGTAAACTATCTTAATATATATAAATCTCGTGTCACAATGTTTGTCCTCAATGGACTTCTAAACCACTTCACCGATTATAATAAAATTCGCACACCATGTGCAGTTCGATCTAACTTAAAAGATAGCATAGTTTTATCTCGACTTTTATAGTGCTACGGCGTGCCGTGCGAAGCCGGGGCGGTCCACTAGTGTTTTATAAAAACCATAATTAGTATTATTTACAAATTTTGTGACTTGATTAATCACAACGTAGAAGTAGAAGGTCGAGGCAGCTTTGATCACCTTCAAAAGTGGACGTATGAATATTATTTTATGATACACAAAAAAATGAAAATGTAGGATTAACGTAACCGATGAGCGTATGCATCTCTGGTAGAGAGTGTTGCGCTAGAACTCTATGAATGTAAATCCCAGCTTAACCCTTCGGATCACGTCCATATGCGTAATTTTTTTTTCTTTTTATTAATTCCTATCGAGTCGCTCGAACATTGCACTTTTTAAATATGTCTTGGCCACTCGCTACCTATACTGTAATGCACCTTTGAGTCATAAATCTTCTTCATGTTTACTTCTTTAATCTACTTGATTTATATTTTGAAGTTGCATTTCTAATGTATATTTAAAATAAAATTCGAAGCTGTAATCTTAAAAGGTTACTTAAAGAGAATTTTGATGGTAGTACTGGCTCTTCAAAGTTATAATCCACTGAAATGGCACGCGCTTGAAATGTCGAGTGGGATATTAAATTTTATCTGTATTAGGGATGTTCTCAGACCCGCGGACATTTTCATTCAAAATGATATCTTTAACCTCTTTTTGTTTATGTTATAGTATAAGGGCGATACTAGACTGGGGTAATATTTTTTATTTATTTAGTTTTATAATCTTATTTATTCATATTAGCAAATTTGATGACTTTTATTAAAAATTCGTTATAGAACATTGCTAGAAAAATTAAATAATAAAATGAATAAATATATGCTCACGTCCGTAACCCAGCGGGGTAGGTAGAGATTATGTATTTCGATTTGGTGCGATCCTGGCATACCTCTCTCGCTTCTTCTACATCCATAGATCTTCGCATTCTTTACGGGTACTCATTATATCGCCCTTCTTTAGTATGTTACTAATCTGAGCAATATAAGTTCTCCTTGAAAGACCCCTGCCAATGCTGCTACTCACTTTTGCAACATAATTTTGTTACGTTACTCTCCCTTCATTTATTCTTTCATCATGCCCGAACCACCGAATCATACCTTTCTCAATTTTAGTCACAACATATTTTTAATCCTATCATTAAATGTCACGCCTAACATACTTCTTAAGGATCGCATCTCAACGGCATTAACTCTACTAGCATGATTTTCCTGCCAAACCCAGCTCTCACTTCCATACATCAAAGTGGGGACTAGTACAGCATTGTGTATTGCCAGACGAGCCTTCATAGACACATGCTGACACCTCAAAAAAATTAAATAATAATTTTAAATTTACCACTTTTGTTTTATTTCGTATTCATATAAATTGTTATATATCGTATATGCTTACAAAGCATCTGAACCACTACAGAACACTGTTAAATCGTAGTACGTAACTGTTGTGTTGTGAGAAGACTTACTAAAGTACCATATTAAAAAGTAACAAGTAAGTACTCAAGTGAAATAAGGTTCAATCTGCACATCACAAACATACTAGTTGGCAGTTGATGTACACAGTAATTAATTCCATATGATAACATATAATAGAAATCTGAAACCAAGATAAATATATAAAGATATTTAATATATTATGATAACATAAACATATACAGAAGAATTAATATTTCCGAATAGGGTTGGCGTCGGGTAGGCAGCCGGCCGAAAAAACTGTGACCAAAATCTAAACACACTTATACAATATAAACAATAGTGAAACGGTGATACTATGCCGACCCCAAGTATGTCGGGAAAAAGCAGGGAGTTGATGATGTTAATATAGAAGAATAGGTAAATATAACAAGTCGAACAAGACTTTTGACCTATGGTAATTTATCCGTCTACCAGAGACAATAGGTTATGGTGATTTTTGCAAGCACATATTGTTAGTTGTAATTTCTTAACGACTAGTATGTATGCGTATATGTATGAATGTAGAAGGGAGAGAGGTGTGTCAGGATCTCGCCAAATAGAAATCCGTAATCCCTGCCTACACCATTGGGTGTGATGTTTTTTCATTAATTTTTAATTTCTTACACAGCATACATCATTATAATTTGTGTTTAAACTGAATTACATCGCTTAAAATATGCTAACATTGGACTTCATTAAATAGTATTGTATGAAGGAATAATTCATGTAATTTAACACACCTTCTTGGTTTCCGGTAGTTAATTATGCAGATATGATTCTACCGGAATAACTACACACTATTCGCGAGAAATCGTATGTTTAAAATGTACAATTAAAGCATCAATTTATAAAAACTATAACTTTAAATTTAGTTCATCAAAATATCTAAAAAAAAAATAATTTGTTTTCTTACTTTAAAATTCAATGAGTAATATACAGCAGTGTTGACTGCGGAACATTCTAGAGTTGAGATCGACATGTAGACCATTCATTCCAGTCCCATATTGTAGGCATAATGAAAACCATGCAAAGCGCCTTGTCCAAATCCTCAAGAGCCCATTATAAAAGGATTGGAATCAGTCATGCGAATTGCCATCCGATGTTTAAAAGGATTGGAAAATTAAACCATAGTATTGCAACATATGCATACTCTTCAAAATGCATATATACAAGCATGTATATACAAGCATACGTAGACGTAAATGCAACAGTGAGAGATTTGTTTTCAAGTGAGTAGCCAATTAGCCTCATAGATTATGTAGACAAAAATCACAAAACTATATTTTCACAATCCACCAAAAAGTTAAACTTAAACACCCAAAGGAGCAACAATTTTGTACATGGATGCCTAGTGCCCATCTACAATCTCCGTCTATTACTAATAACTTTAAATGACGTGTCGTAAATCTCTCTTCCTAACAGAATATTATTCCTTAAGATCTATATTTGAACTATAGTTACAATATATCTATAATTGTACATCGAGTAATATAAGATACATTTGGTACTAAATACAAATACGTGCATTGCTTTGAAATACCAGGAATGAAATAAGAAACAGATAAGAGCATATTGTTTCAGTCTTCAAGGCCTACGTCGTGTTGCTTGTATTGCATTTTCTTTAAGTGCTTTCTCTTTCCTTATCTCTTTTTTGTGCACTCGTGGCCTAGTATCTACTTTATGCGGCACTCCTGTATTTAACAATAAAACATTTAGTGCTAAGTCACCCTAGCCGCCTCACAACGTTGAACATTTTACTTATATCGTACAATGAACCGTTTATAAACTATAGGAATTACGACTGTAAAGTTTGCGTCGCCCACCGTATTTGCTTTGGTTTGATTTGCATTTTTTTATTTGCATAACGTTTCATATTGGAAAACTTTTAAATCAGCTTTAAAGTGTTTATCGATTCCCTTCTTTCAGAAGTTCTACAGCATCAATTAACTTCCAATGAAATAGCAAAAGTGGATCAACAGTAATGGCCAATACTTTAATTAATAAAGTATTATGGTTTGATAAAAAAAAGGATATCTTTGACATAAATCGATAATATTATTTACGTAAGATTTACTCAAGACCTAGTATTGTTATTTTTGATTTTCGGAATATTTTTCAACCAGCTAGACGTTATGGATAAAGCTGGGAATTTTTGGTAAAAATGTGACGCCTTAATAAGAAATAAGTGCCTTGGGGTAGGAAATTCTTTAGAAAAAAAAATAGAAGTGTACTGTATTCAACTAACGTTCTATTAATTACCTTAAATCCGCGTTCAAATAAGTTTCAAATGTGGTGGACCAGTGAGGGATCACTATTAATCCACAACAGCAAAGGGGCCGCAAGCCGTATTAGCTTATAAAAAGGTGAGGACGGGAAAAAGTTAGAATTTATTTATGGAAGAAAGTGGCATGAGAGCATTCTTTAAAAAAACAGATTTGTATGCAGCGCTGAGAACACATCCAAAAACAAACATTGCCGGTAAGACTTCGACTAACTTTTCTTGCATAACTATTGTATCGAAACTAAGATCTAAGACACAGCTTGCAACATAAGATTTCTAGGTCATAGTCAGTCGATACATCATTAATCGTTAAGTCGATTGTGATAAAAAAAGAGTGGTGCAAGAGCAAGTGAATAATGATTAAATAAAAAGGGTACTTAAACGTTAAAACTATAAATATTTTAATCAAAATTGACGGCAAGCTGAAACGATTGAGCTTTTCCTAGGCGATGCACCAAAAATCACTGCAAAAAATGTCGGTTTTTGTTAGCGTTTTTCATTGTTACACTTGCGTCGGTCTTCCCCTCAGCGCGCAAACAAAGGAATAACGTGCGATAAAGAACTCCGTTCTAATAATAAAACTTCGCGAAGAAGTTTAATTTGAATTGTAATTTTACAATCGACACTAAACTTACGTTCCCAACATCGTTCACATTCTGGCCGCTATTTCGGGATTACAGTAAAATGTGTTAGAATAACCCCCAATGCAAGCGAAACGTTCGCAAGCGGTAGCCATGCGGGCTCAGACTATTTCGATTTACATTTAGACGAAGTTGACTTTTTGCTTAATGCAACTGGTACTTCGTATGAAATCTACTAACTTAAGTAATAAGGTTGTTCGTCGATTTAAATCCTAAATAACCTTAAGTAATGATGTAGGATTATTTATGTCTTCAGAAAATGAAAGCAAGTAAATATTTATTTATTTATTTTGAATGCAACTACAAAAAACTTAAATTTTCCAAACAATACCCTAAAAACACCCTAAAAAAGTGAACACAGCGTGCAAATAACAGAAGAAAAGATAGAAACAAAGAAGGAACAGTAATACCAGTAAAAATATAATACTGTATTCTTTAGAAACAAATAAAAAGAAAACTTGTTTATTAATTAAATTCTAGTTCATATTTTACCTTTTTTAAAGTATCAGACAAAAATGCGTTAAATACCATGAATTGTAATGATAATAAAGTTAATTAGCCAAGATTAAAAATATAAAAGCAATAGAATTAATTAAAGGGAGGTTTAATAGTCAGTCCTTGTCGGTCCCCAGCTGCGATGTTTTTTATTTCCAGATTTAAATTTTAATTACTTCCGACGTCTCGGTTACACTGACACTAGATCCATCTCGTCTCAGTTTAGATAAACAACGAAACTACATTTGCGGCACGTCCGTGTTACAGAAACGAAAGGAAAAAATGTTCCAAGTTGTCGTAATGGACGAAAGTTATACCTATACGAACTATAATCGAACTATTGTGAATAAAAAGTATTTGCATTAAAAATGTAAATTTTATTCAATATAATCCTTAATTGTACTTCATAGCTGAGATTTAATCATATATACATTTTACTAGAATTGTAATTTACTACATGTGGTTTTGAGCAATCAGCAATTACGTTTAAACTTTTAAATTACGGGATTATTCTCTGATTTCAACACTAGAAGTGTTTTATTTTATACCTTTTAAATTTTTAATAGGTATGAAAATAAATGTCATAAATGTAACGCTCACGCTCATGGTTACCTGGAATAGAAATCTTCTATCTATGTAGACAGGGTGTCCCACATCCAAGCCACACCCAGGCGAAATACCTGCAATATTGTACATATGAAGTTTTACTCAAAAGAGTCTTAATTTTAATTTCAAAAAGAATTCGAACTGT
>JWHW01007679.1:37604-49370 GCA_000931545.1 Papilio glaucus
CTGCTGACGAGGTCACGAATCAGCAGTCAGATGTAACAGCCCGGCATTCAGATTTCCCGTTATATGTATTATTCTTATATCTTCTATCTATTTAAATAAGAATCAATTGCGGAATATGATACGTGTCCTCGCACAAATTCACAAAATAAGAAACGAATGTAAGTTAGCAACGGCGTGTGAGGTACAAATATATAAGCTGTATTAGTGTAGCGTTTTATCAAAAATACGTTTAGAAGGTTTTGTGTGAAAGAGGAACAGGCGTTTATTCTTACCATACTTGCAGACACACTACACGTCTAAAATATTAGTAGAATTAAAAGAAGAAGAAAGTAACAGGTAAACAACATACATATTACAACGGTGTAGATTTTATCAGTCGGGTTGATCGAATGTACTAAGAAACCTGAAGGAATAGAGGTCGCAGTTATAATAAATTGAATTAACCACTCAAATAATATTAACCGTAAGAGACTGCTATCTTACATAGTCCCCTAAATACTTTGTCGTACAATTTAAGCCGACTTGAGCTCTATTTTCGTCTACAGGGATTGTAGCGCTGGAGAGAGGACAACTTTGTCACACCGTACACAGTCATTATCAAAATCATTTATTTTTACGATATTGTGCGAGGTTTTAGTGGTTAAACTGCACATTACAACACTTTTTTTATTTCTTGCTTTATTTGTGTCAAAGTAAAAATGATTATAATGCGTGGAAGGAAGTATGGGCTGAAACTAGCAAGAATAGTGCCATCGTGCTGTATGTATTTTTTATAGCAGAATCTGGCAAACGAGCAAGCCCGATATTAAGTGACTACCCATAGACATCTGCAACATGTTAATAAGTTTTAGATGCGTTGCTTATTATAAATCTATAATTCATACCTGTTCCTATGGATCACTGGATAAGTGGTTTTGATTATTATTATGTACTAGTCATCCACCCCGGCTTCGCCCGGGTTGGCGTTTTTGAATCTATAGGGAACATACATATATACACACTTCGCATTCATATCCGTAGATATACAACTGTAAAAAATAAAAAATATATCCCACAGGAACCGTACATTTTTCCGGGATAAAAAGTACCCTATGTATTATTCTAGACTATAATCTATCTTTGTGCTAAATTTCATTCAAATCAGTTCAGCTATTTTTGCGGGAAAGAGTAACAAACATCCATACATACAAAATATTGCATTTATAACATTGTATTAAGTATAGATAAATAGATAAATAAATAAATGAACAGTTCCGCCCGTTACTAATGTGTTGTATGTTTGTTTAAAATATTTTTATTTAACAATAAGTTTTATTCGTTTCCTTTTTAATATATATACTATTGTTAAACGTTGTTCAAAATAGGACGTTAAATATACTTTGTTACCATTTTAGGCAGAAAATCAGTAAAATGTGACAAGGGAAAAAACCTGATCACGTATCCCTCGAGCGTTGATGGTCATATAAACAGGAAAATATTGCTAAGAATGGACTAAGTTAAAGGAGCTTACTCGTGCGTGCGTGGCATATTATTTTTCCAAGTAAACTGAGACATTGTGATCCATCTTGACCTTGACCCTAAATATAAATGGATGCTGATATGACTTGATAGGTCTATTCGGTTCGAGATATAGTTTCTCTATTTTCTAGCCTATGACATCATTTTAGTTTCCTTTTTTATCTTTATCTGCCTCCAACTCATTAAGTTTTTCTTTCTTTTGCCCCAACAAAACGGGGTGCTTAAAACTATTAAGGCCGATTATCATGTAACTTTTGTTAATTGGCTTACATGTTTTATCCATGAAAAAAAGCGCCGCGTTGCATTACCGTGTTTTCACTTTTTAGTTTCTCTTATTTTCAGTTTAATTTTATCAGTACTTTGTAAGGACATAAGACTTTTAATATAAGTATTACTACTAATCTTAGTGAGATGCGGAAGTTTTAACTTGTTTCGTATGAAATCGAAATATGTCTTAGAATTATTTATCTTTCACCGATCACTTGAACTGTGAGTTAATTCAACTGTAAACAATGCCAGCGAACTGGAACGTTTCGGAGAGGCTTACGTGTCCTTGCGATAAGTATCAAAACGTGTCTCCCAATAAATTTCATGATGGCAATCAATATGGCAATTGTTATAAGATGACTTATTATTTGCTTTTGAAATTCACCTGGAATAAGTATGATAAAAATAATAGAATAAAACGAAATGAATACGCTAGTAACTATGTTTCTAGATATTAAAATAATTCATTGTGAACAAGACGTCACGTGCTGGCAGTACAATCAGCAGCTATTGTATAACCGTATCAGCTCGACCTGGGAAGCACCTAAATATAGGTAATTATATTCCTTCGTTTCGTTTAATGAGTAACATGATTACTCCACCTTTCCATCCCCGTCCCCTTTTTCCCTTCCTCTTTTTCCTTATTTAATCCTAGGCCATGAATATTATATTGCACAAATGGGACGGCTCGACCGGTGAAATACCACGACCTCACCTCAGAAGACAGGCAGGCGTTTCGTCCGATGAGTGAGGTGCCGTAGGCCCAATTTCAGTACTTTCCTTTTCCCAGCATATCCTAATAAGGATTTGATGAGAAAGGGAAGAGGGTTGGACGGGGAGGGGATAAATGGGATGAACGAAATATAAAACAACAACAATCACATGATATATCCTTCTTCCTGCCTATCGCATCCTCGGTCCGTTAAAGGTAGGCATCTGCGACACATCTGCTTGTTGCGGATGTCTATGGGTAGCGGTCACTTAACATGAAATGACCCGCTTGCTCGTTTTCTTCTTCTATAAAAAATACCGTTGATAGTAATAATGTAAAACTATTTTCTTCATTTTTTCAGAAAGTTTGAAATTGCACATGCATCTTCTAATTGTATGAAATCTATCGATATCGAGGGGGGGGAAGATCTCATTAAGTTTAATTTATTAAACAAATCAAATAACAAGCGAATGTACTGAAAGAGAAATTGTTGAAACTTGAAAGCGTGTAAGTGAACGCGTGCCGAGAAACTAACTTCGAGTTGCAGCTTTAGCTAAGTGGACGGATTTCACAGAAAACTCATTTACTCGCAGAGCTTAAAGTAATGAGTGTTATTACGTGAAGCATATACATATTAAAACGACTGTAGTATACTTGCTGAAAATATTTTTAAAAAATACGACCAGAGATAACAAGCTTTACATTTTATATTTAAAAGCTTGTTAGGTCACAAAAAGAGTAGTATGCTTTAAAAAGATCATCTTTATAAAAAAAATATACTTGTATAATTCTTATGTAAGTCCTTCTAAACCGCTGGACCGATTTTGATGACAATTTTTGTTTGTTTTTGACTTTTCATCGAAATGTGAATCGCTAGATTAAGCTGTGATATAAAATAAACGTAAAAAATGTAGGCTTTACGGAAGTATATTCTTTGGTGTTTGTACAAATAATACCCTAAATAAAATAAAATAAATCACATTTTAGGGTTTTTTACTACTCTATAGTGACTAGTACAAAATATCACTTCCCAATATCTTACTCTTCCATCTTAAAGATGTTCCCGAATTTAATAAATATTTATTTGCAAATTTTGTTCGCAATGAAAATGATGGAAATGTTTATTTTGGTAACTCGGTATAAACAAGAGATCAAGTTCCAAGACTGTTAATGGCATTGACGCCACGACAAGGCGCCGCACATCACATAGTAGGTACAATGAATAACTATGTACTTTGCTATGTGGGCTTCTGTGATGAACATAATTATTAGAAGAAATTAAACTCTCATTATCATTTTATTTGGTCATGGTGGCTAATTTTTTATCCAATAAATATTCATAAGAAATATTTTATAGACATTTTAATGTGTTCAGAATTCCAAAGCACCTTAGATTTACTAACGTTTTCGTCTTCAGGCTCCTTTATAATAATTTATCAAGTTATACATTCTAAGTTAAACAAGTGCGTGCTCCCATTTAGAATGAGACAATAGGACCGTGGTCTTTGTTTTACATTAATAATGTTTTACTATAATTTTGAGTTACTAGGAATGGCACTTCATTTGAAATTTAATTCTTAAACTTTCACAAACAAAGTAACACATAAAGTGAATGTTACCCGTTACTTTATTAGTGACTAACCTGAAAATCGATTAACATGTTTTTATTTTAAACTTCGATCGTTTAGATTAATAGGGCGCTGTCATTACTGGCGTACTAGGATTCCATGACAACCAAAAGAGTGTTTAATTTTGAATATCGAAAAGATCAACCCAAATGCAGTTCAAAAGTATGTTTGTATTTCGTAATCCTAGTAAACGTAGGGTTTTGTCTGATACGTAACGTACTACATTACTTGACATCTATCTATCTTATAGAAGCATATCTATAATGCGTCATTCTCAATGTTGCCATCATTCTAGAATCTTCTGGTCCCATCAGTCATCCAAAGCTTATAAAAGTCTTTCAACTGAATGACGATGAAATTATTGTTCGCAAGATGTTAAAGGATTTTGAACTCGAAGTTACTTCATTAGACTAAGGTGCTGTCGAATACGGAACTTGTGCTGCGATATTACTTACCTACACAACATAATTTTCAATTAATCTTTGGTCTAAGCTAAGTCTAAGTGTAAAGTAACAAACGTCGTGATTAAATCTTTATCTTGGTTTTGATATTGCACTTTAATACTTTAAATTTAGTATTTATATAACGATAAAAAAACTTCAATTCATAAGCAAAGCTAGAGAAATATTTTCCTGAAAAGGCACCTGAAATCATTAGATTAATTGCGTTAGCCTTTGAAGGAGTATGAATAGAACAGCTAGAATGGAAATCATAATGAGGGGAGCATGATATCAAAGATGTTAGAACTTGTTGTAGTTTTAATGCCGGCCTTTGAATTCCTCAGTTGACATTTTAGAATTAATAAATAAATGTCCACTGAAAAGGTTTTTACATTTTTTGTTATCGTCAAAGAACTATAAACAAAAAGGTAGAAAATTTACTTTTCCGTAGACAAATTCTGGATGTTGTTTATAATAGTTATACGATTAATAAATAAAAATAATTACGTGTTCATGAACGTGATCTAGAGTTGGCAGATATTAAAGATTTCCATTTGGTGGGGTCCTGGCACATCTCTTTCGCTTCTTCTGCGTTCATACATCAATGAATACATTCTCGTCCGTTACGGGTACCCCTGATTTAGTATATTGCTAATCTGGTTATAATTTCGTTTAATAGGTCCTCTATATCGTACTAAATAACTTTTCCGAAAAAAAGCATCTTAAGTCGACAGAAATGATACCACAGAGCGAAGGTTGTCCCCCATTACTAACAAAAAGTAAATAGTTCCAGATTTGTTTTTATGTGTAGCAGTTCTATCGATGAAAGGTGCTAGAATATTACAATTGTCGTCATGAAATATCTTAAAGGGTCAGAACGTCAATAAAAAACCGAGTGAACGATGCAAGCAAATGTCCTTATACTTTTTGCTACGCAAAAAGACAAAGAGTAAAATCGGAAAGCTAAAATATTCATATTCTCATTCAACCCTATTGAAAGCCATTACTGCCGCATAAGATCGGGAACGTGCGCTCCATACACGCTTTTTTATGCTAGTAGCATTACAAAAAAGGAATATTATGTTTATTTTATAATATTACTTAATACATAACTGATTTGCATGCTGACATGCCCTAAAGGCCGGCAACGCGTCTGCAGTTCCTCTGATATTGCAGATGTACATGGGCGTCGGTGATATATACATATATGAAGAATAATATTTAATAATAAAACAAATAAAGCTCGCACATGTTTTGGAACACCCGAATCTTGGTGAGTTTGGAAAGAAAGCTATCCGTATTTAAGGTTAGTTTCTTTGAGGATTGGCTACTTAAGGCTTTAAGGTTGGACAGGACAAAATGATTTCTTCTGCCGGAAATCATACCCAGGGCTACCTACAACGCCCGGACATGTAGATATCTACTAAGCTATACGATATTCAAATTTTAAACTAATATTATTTATTAATACATTGTATAATCTCAAAGCTAAAAACACATTCTTCTAAGGTATCAATCTTGACTTATAAACTCAAACTCTCACATAAAGTGAATGTTACCCATTACTTTATTAGTGACTAACCTGAAAATCGATTAATATCGTTTTTCTTGGCTTTTAAACTTCGATCGTTTAGATTAATAAGGCGTTGTCAATACTGGCAAACTAAGATTCCTATGACAGAAAAAAGATTTTTTAATTTTTAATCTCACTTTAAATATCGAAAAGATCAACCCAAATGCGGTTCAAAAGTATGTTCGTATTTCGTAATCCTAGGAAACGTAGGGTTAACTAATACAACGAATAAATAAATAATACGTATTAGGTAACTTTATATTCTACATTACTTGACATCAATCTATCTTATAGAAGCATATCTACAATGCGTCGTTCTCAATGTTGCCATCATTCTAGAATCTTCTGGTCCCATCGGCCATCAGTCATCCAAAGCTTATAGAAGTCTTTCAACTGAATGACGATAAAATTATTGTTCGCAAGATGTTAAAGGATTTTGAACTCGAAGTTACTTCATTAGACTAAGGTGCTGTCGAATACGGAACTTGTGCTGCGATATTACTTACCTACACAACATAATTTTCAATTAATCTTTGGACTAAGCTAAGTCTAAGTGTAAAGTAACAAACGTCGTGATTAAATCTTTATCTTGGTTTTGATATTGCACTTTAATACTTTAATTTTAGTATTTATATAACGATAAAAAAACTTCATTTCATAAGCAAAGCTAGAGAAATATTTTACTGAAAAGGCACCTGAAATCATTAGATTAATTGCGTTAGCCTTTGAAGGAGTATGAATAGAACAGCTAGAATGGAAATCATAATGAGGGGAGCATGATATCAAAGATGTTAGAACTTGTTGTAGTTTTAATGCCGGCCTTTGAATTTCTCAGTTGACATTTTAGAATTAATAAATAAATGTTCACTGAAAAGGTTTTTACATTTTTTGTTATCGTCAAAGAACTATAAAGAAAATGGTAGAAAATTTACTTTTCCGTAAACTAATTCTGGATGTTGTTTATAATAGTTATACGATTAATAAATAAAAATAATTACGTGTTCATGAACGTGATCTAGAGTTGGCAGATATTAAAGATTTCCATTTGGTGGGGTCCTGGCACATCTCTTTCGCTTCTTCTACATTCATACATCAATGAATACATTCTCGTCCGTTACGGGTACTCCTTATTTAGTATATTGCTAATCTGGTCGTTATAATTTCTTTTAATACGTCCTCTACCAATACTACCACTCACTTTTACAACATCAATTTGTCTGTCTGTTTGATAGACATATTATGGTTCAATAAATATCGTACTAAATAACTTTTCCGAAAAAAAGCATCTTAAGTCGACAAGAATGATATCGCAATGCGAAGCTTGCCGCTCGTCATTAACTAACAAAAAGTAAATAGTTCCAGATTTGTTTTTATGTGTAGCAGTTCTATCGATGAAAGGTGCTAGAATATTACAATTGTCGTCATGAAATATCTTAAAGGGTCAGAACGTCAATAAAAAACCGAGTGAACGATGCAAGCAAATGTCCTTATACATTTTGCTACGCAAAAAGGCAAAGAGTAAAATCGGAAAGCTAAAATATTCATATTCTCATTCAACCCTATTGAAAGCCATTACTGCCGCATAAGATCGGAAACGTGCGTTCCATACACGCTTTTTTATGCTAGTAGCATTACAAAAAAAGAATATTATGTTTATTTTACAACATTACTTAATACATAACTGAATTGCATGCTGACATGCCTAAAGGCCGGCAACGCGTCTGCAGTTCCTCTGATATTGCGGATATTCATGGGCGTCGGTGATATATACATATATGAAGAATAATATTTAATAATAAAACAAATAAAGCTCGCACATGTTTTGGAACACCCGAATCTTGGTGAGTTTGGAAAGAAAGCTATCCGTATTTAAGGTTAGTTTCTTTTAGGATTGGCTACTTATGGCTTTAAGGCTGGACAGGACAAAATGATTTCTTCTGCCGGAAATCATACCCAGGTCTACCCACAACGCTATGACATGTAGATATCTACGAAACTATGCGATATTTAAATTTTAAACTAATATTATTTATTACTACATTGTATAATCTCAAAGCAAAAACACATTCTTCTAAGGTATCAAACTTGACTTATAAACTACTTCTATAGTGTATTTTTCTACATTTACTTGTCAGTTTTATGTACAAAAATACTCATTAATTTTTATGCATATAATTATATAATTTCTTTGAATGACACGAAGAGTCCATTAAAACATAGTTTTGAATTCACTTTTCCTCTATATCCGACCAATCTTAGAACTGTGTTGATAATTAGGTGAAAATAACACTGTCCCCAATTAGCAGTTACCTGCCCGACCTACTTACGTTCAAGGGCGGTGCAACTGCAAATGCTGTGAGCACCGTGCCTCGACTCTCACTTCTATTACATACTTTCTTTTTTTATTCTGTAAAGTAAACTCAGATTATAAATATAAATTATTTAGTTAAATTAGTTAGTTCTACTAGCTATTCCCGCGACATAGGATTTCGTTCGAATGGAATCAAGTGAAAAATATTACTTTCTTTGCACATACAGTAAAAATAAAGATTAATATTTTAATTAACAACAACGACACTGACACCACGCTTGTCTTCAAGTGAAAACTTCTTTTGCTACGTTTGGCAAAATTCGGGATGGCAATCTTATCCCTCTTATTACAAAACTTATTAAAAAAAATACCAAATTTATTACTACGTTTAAACCATGAACTGAAATAAACGCTATTAAAAAAAAAACAAGTTTAGCGCCAGTCCGAGAACTATCGATGGTACTAAAGTTAAACCGCCGTAACCCCTAATTTAACTTTGTTAGTAACCTCAAAACGTTAAAAGCAGAGGTTTTTATTTGGGTCGCATTGGTGTATTTATTATGTAAATCGTCAAAAATGGTCACGAACTCAATTGATTTCATGGATTTAGAAGATTTGGAAGCCCTGGAAATGTACCTGCGATGCAATAGACGACGTAACCTTGTGAATCACTTTGATCTGAATTACGAAGATTTTCGTTATAAGTATAAGTTTCCCCAAAAATACACAGATATCACCAATAATGTTCTATTTCTGAGTAATTTATTAATCCAGAACAAAGCGTCCTTGTAAAGTGATTGATATTGAAATGTATATTAAAAAAAACATTTCGATTCGATGAGAGAAGTACTTTCATTACACGCGCCGCGCATTCCACACCTTTGTAGTTTGTACGCTACCTACCTACCTATAACACCTTAACTGTGAACATAGGACCAAGGATAAAGTTATTACAATATTCAAATAAGAAAATTCAAATTTTATATATTTTAGATCAAAGTAAAAATATTTTTACTTTCAACTAAAATATAACAATATTTCGTAAAAGGAAACGGAATTAACGAATGGATGAATGGTATACTAACATTTATTGGTTATTATCTGTAGATCTGATTTAAAACCAGATACTT
Organism: Papilio glaucus; assembly: GCA_000931545.1. Lineage (NCBI taxonomy): Eukaryota > Metazoa > Arthropoda > Insecta > Lepidoptera > Papilionidae > Papilio > Papilio glaucus. The sequence goes on from JWHW01007679.1 coordinate 47,184, forward strand.
TGGTCCTTCGTTGGTCTACGTTTTGTAATAAGAACTAATTTTAGTCCTAGAACTAGCGTTAACCTGTGCCTTTTTAGTTCTGGTTTAAACCCAGTACTTAGGTATTTTTTTGTAATAAAAGGGTTTAGTTTGACGTGACCAATATGCATAACAGGCAACATGCGTCATCTACATGCTTAGTTGAATTTGGGCCAGTTTTTTTTTTTTCATTTATTTTTCTTGTATTCAATTATGAATTTTACTATTAGGAAACGAGGGTTTATATTTGAAGTATTATCGCACTTTTCACTTATGTCGGTAGTCCCCATGACTGCCTGTGTTTCCAATTTATCATATGTTTTGCACGGGCATATGTTAAAGGTGACATCGTGTTTCGTAGTACTAAGTTACTATAACTGAATATAATTTTATCGAGGTAGAAAGTTGCGCGTAAAGTGTTACTTGCAAAATGGGAATATTGAATGTTAGCTTTTTGATATATTCGAAGTTAAATCGTATAGATACAATTTGAATTATGAACAATCTATCGAATACAATGGTTTCAAACAGTTTCTCGGATTACTGAAGAACCCTTAGTAGAAAATGAAATGACTTGTACAAGGTAAATTCCTTACAAATAGACCCAAAAAAGACCAAATAAAAAAATGTGCCTGATTTTCAACCACGGAAAAGGTCAAACCAACAAAGTTTATTTTTTAAATCAGGAGGCGGCAAACCAAACAGTTCACCCGATATTAAGTAAAAGGTAGGTTACAGATGCGTTACCTACCTTTAATGGGCAGGGGAGGGAGATAAAAATGTGGTTATTGCCATTTCCCATCCATCCCTCCCCCGTTAAATTCTTTTCGTCTTCCCATCCTTTCAAAATTAAAAAATGGATAGGAAGGGGAAAATCTGGGATTAGACCTATAGACCGAGGGTATCTCACTCGTCAGACCGTAGGTCGTGCTATTTCACCTCTATCCTCAAAAAAACTCTCGTTACCAACTGGGGTAGTAACTAAACCCTCTTGGTTACGACAGCTCTTATATATAAAAAATAATCACACTTAAGTTTAATTTTAAATATCCACATATACGTAATTTTATTTTTTAGTAGACATTTTCGATTTCCTTCGAGACCAGCCTCTACAAAAAAGTAAGGCTTTTAAGAAAATTGCTCTTTTGAAATACATTTATGTATATACATCTCTATAAAAAGAGAATCCTCAATGTGTTTCTCTTTTTATTTATTTTATATATATTTGTTTTAATTAGTGATCCACCCCGGCTTCGCGCGGACATCACAAATTATGTCGATCCGACGCTACCATACTAGGATCACCATCTAGGCCAATCTGAAGATTCTAGGTAACATACACAGAGTCTAGGTAACATACACACATCAAATTTTATGCATAGATAAGAATAAACAATTACACAACAAACACGACAGTCATATCTGACTGACGGACTGTCGAAAGAAGTGGACACTCGAACAGGGAAGGGACAGAAGTGAAAACTCGAACAGGTGGGAAAGCGCGAAATGCAATTCATAAATAGATAATCAACAAAAATAATACCTTTTATCTTAACAAAAGAAAATTGAAGACAATAAAAGTAAATGAAAAAAATTTTGCCGAAACTGATCCAATTTCAAATAAGCATGCTGCATGTCGAGCATGTCGATCTTCCGAAACGAACACGGCTAAAGAAGTATATACTTATAAATAAACAAAGAATGCAACTTGTTAATGCCTGGTTGCTAATATTACTACCGCCGGTGGGGAGATTACTTCAATACCGTAATGAGGTGACAAGCGACTCGTTTGCCGATACGATCGTAATACGTGCATTAATGGAAAATTGTCTGACGCTGCGCTTATTCCTTTGAAATGCGTCATAATTAGATTTTATACTGTTGGTCTACTGCTTGAATTCAATTTAATGTTATATTTACTAGTTAATGTTATATTTACGACATTTTTAACTTCTCTGTGCTGAAAATTATTTAACCTTCCATTGTTAAAAATTATTAATTTGTAAATTTACAACGTAGAATCAATTAGTTAATATAAATAAATAAATAAATAAATATGCGCTCACGCCCGTAATCCAGAGGGGTAGGCAGAGACCACGGATTTCCATTTGACACGGTCCTGGCACACCTCTCTCGCTTCTTCTACATTCATACATCTACGCATACATG
>JWHW01007679.1:50050-67936 GCA_000931545.1 Papilio glaucus
GCCACAAGAAAACTTAAAAGTAATTGATCATTCGAAAATTAATTTTATTGAGATGACGATGATTAAAAAATCTACAATACTTGTAAGCGAGCTTTCTCCACGCCGCTCTGTCTTCGGCTCGTCTCAGGGCAGTCGAGATATCGAGTCCTAATATTGATTGTACTTGGCGGAGAAGTGGGCAGGTGATCGACCCCATGGTCTTTTGCCTTCGATCTTTCCACCACCAGTTTAAGATCTCGTTGGTGGCAGGTATATAGGTAGATTCAGCGAGAATGGGCCTGTTAGTTCTCTTTGCTGTCCACGGTATGCACATTTCGAAAGCCGCGATTTTATTTCGGTCGATTACACGGATTGACCATGATTCGGAACCGTACAAAAATATTGAGAATACTTTATTGTACTCGCACGAGTCTGGTCTTGGTGGTGTTCGACACGTTTTTAATTGCCAGATTCTAGGCAACTTACCCATAGTAATGAGAAAAGAATAGCGTTGGCCATATATGTACATACGTATCCGAATATCCACGTCACTGTCTCCCTGATTGCTTCCTCGATAAACAAACTCCAGGTATGAGAGTTCTCTTATTCGCGTAAGTAGTCCAGCTCGAGCCATTACTTTGACTTTAGTGTTCATCCTATTTATGGAGAGAACGACCATTACCCTTGCACGCGCGAATCTATTGAATAGTTCAGCCAATTCCCGCTCTGAGGAAGCATAGAGCGTGGCATCGTCTGTATATTGGAGGTTGCCGATTTTATTGCCCCCAACGGAAACGCCTCCATCCCCGTCTTCTAGCACTGTCCATGTGGTATAGTCGCCATACATGATGAAAAGAAGACAGGATAGGATACATACTGTAATCAAGGTATTGACGCCGAAATTTATATTTTAGCAACTTAACGCAAGTTAAGTATTTGATACACCTGAAGTCACTGGCGCCAGCTATGTAAACTAACATAAATAATCAACACGATACAAAAAATGATGTAAGACTCTAACAGGATTACTAATTTTTTTAAACCCTAAATTTGAAGTAGACTATCCGAAAACAAGCAATCAACAACAGAATAAATCTCGAGTAAATCAGACTTATATTAAATTTTCTGTTAATTTCGCTACACAAATTAACTTCCCTCCAGAATTAGAAAGGTATTTATAACATCTTGTTTCATTTCTGCAAACGGTTTTTTAAAGGGCTACAACAAACTAAATTATTTTTGATAATTTGCTTTATGTTTGAATTTTTAATTCAATGATTCTTAAGAGCATTAATAAATAGCCATCGCCTGCACGGCTATTGACATTCCTGAAGTATATTGCTTTCTGACGAGGGAGACCACTCCGATATAATAACACACACTACAGCATTTTTGTAATAATATCTAGTTCAGAACCATTCTAACCCAATTAAGGTTAATACGGCAGTTCAATATATACAGCGTATTTAATTTTCTTTACTCGTCTAGACTTAGGCTGGCCGCCTGCCTGACACAAACCCTTCTCGGGGATAATGCCCTGGGGATGATACCTTATCTGGTGTATATAAGGGTACAGTAATTAAATACTTAATATTATTTTAAATTTATGTAACACAGAGACATAGAAAAAAACAATGTCCGTTACATTTGGCTAGCACACAGACATCCTGGACTCTCTCCCTTCTCCTACGTTTCTTTTAGAGTTTGTTTGTTTCGGGTACTATTAACATCGCCGTTCCTTAGTATGTTTCCAAACATCAAAATATTTTATAGTCAGACACTGTCTAACTCTAGCAGTATTGATTTATCTTGTCACTCATTCTGCATTCGCCCTTAAAAAAGAGATGTTGTCTGGGTCCTATTACACTATAATCGTATACATGGTGTAATCGTTAAGTGTGCAAAGATTATTCCGTAACTATATCAAAAAACTTTAAACTGATATTGAAAGTACTTTACCTAATAATAACTTTTTAAAAATCAAAGTACTTTCGATATCAGTTTAAAGTTTTTTGAAATCTGTAATAGATACGGAGTAATCGCCTGTGCACACTTAACGATTAAACCCGGTATAACTAATCGGAATTACACGAGAGAAAAGTCTACCTCTATCATTTCATACTGGAATTGTGGTGACATTATCAAAAAAAAAAGACATATATATTTTTGGTTAGTTTCCTTACTTACCTTAGACCTACACCTACGCTAACGCTATAAGGAGTACGATGATTGAACTTTATAACGAGTCACGTTCCTGAGCAACCGTACGAATAACTGGCCCTGGCTTTAAGCTACAAGGTTTCCTATAGAATTCCGACGACTTAATTACGCAGTACAGAGGTCCATCTAGTTCCATCTTGTCGGGCGTAATGTACTAAGCTTTATTCAGAATATTGCAAGTTGACTAATCAGTCAGACTTTGGATTGCACGCAAAAGTTGCAGGTGTATTATAATTATTATAATATAGAAGTTAGGGACGCGTGACGGAATTATTTCGTATCGTTTTTTTTTTAATGATGAATTAGAAGAAATTGTTAATGTCCTGTGATATCTGCTCGCTTTTTTTCTTCACAGTCAATGATATTTTATACTATATAATGTTATATATTTTATTGTCATATACAATCTCCGGTCATGTCAAATCGTGTAAAAAGGATGGCCTAATTAAAATATTAATAAAAAGAGAACAGCTAGTGTTTATAACTTAAGCATACATGTAAACACATAACGTAAGCTAAAGAAAAAGCGTCCCGATCGGGACGGTTTCGAGTCGCCACTTTTCGACCGATAATGGCATATCTACTACTTTATGTAGTATAATATCATTGATGATAGTCTTATTCTTTTATAGTAAACTAATGACCCGTCCTTCTTCGCCCGGGTACCACAAACTATTGATCCGATCGCTATAAAACTTCACAGGATCACCCGCTAGGCTAATCTGATCCTTTCTTGACGTAGCTTAATGCACAATTAATATACAAAGTTATCAACGAGACTTAGAATTCCCAGTGCAGATGACGAGTGTCTAGATAGATACTCCTACTCAAGAACTAAACTTATTTGAATGGTTTAATTTTATTAGTTTGATGAAAAATAGTAGAGAGATGGTATTAAAAATGAACTAAAGAAATTTAAAATAAATATAAATAACAATCAAAATTCAAGAACTAACAGGTCGAAGCAGCGAAGTTTTAGCCTCTCACAAGATAGACCGATGATCTGACGAGATGTTAAGATTACGAGAGTCCATTGGATGAGGACAGCATGGAACTGATCTCTGTGGTGATAATTGGGAGGCCAATTTGAACAATATAATAGGAATTTTCGAAATCCCTATAGCCAAAAGCTATCGCGCTTAGTTGTGTGTTGTGCCAGAAATAGATCTTATAAACGTGCTTAAATAACATCACTGCTAACATTATAACGATGAAACAACACCATGAGAATGAAAATCTTAAATAATATTCTATAAAGCAATGTTGAATTAATATTTATATAACTATATCAAACAACAAGGATTTAAGTTTAAATAAGTTAATAACTCCAATTTATTTCGCGTTGTAGCAATATAATGCGGCCAGTGGGCACGAGCGAGTATTGCACTTCGGAGACTCTTATTGTTAGGGATTTGTTGAGATATAATAGCCCCTTGCGACTCAGCTGCACGAAGCTCATGGCTGTTAAGTGTAAAAGGAGACATATTTTAAAATGTAATAACATTTTGATGCATTTTATAATGATCGACTTGTCAATTTCTTTTATAGGATAACGGGCAAACGAGCCGCAAGTCGCTGAACGTCAAATGATCACAAAAGCACATGAACATCCACCAACACCAAATGAGCTTGAGCAGATGTCGGCTTTTAAGGATTTAATAAAAGTATACTACAAATCTAGAATCTTTTGTTTTAAGCAAAAAAATTACAATGCCCAAACTAACCAAATTACAGTTTCTGAGATAAAGAAGCTAAGATAATTAGATTATAAATAGATTTAAAAAACTAAAAAGCACGCTAAGTTCCATTACATTAAGTACGTAGAGTTGTTTAAATTTTCATTTAGATGGCGTTATTCTCAATTTTAATATTTTTCCTCATAATCCTGAATAGGATTAGGACAAAGTTAAGAAAAATGTGTTGTCATCGGTTCATGATACGAGGGAAAACTTTGAAGTCACTCGAACGTATCAAGTTAGTGAAAATTATAACAAAAAATCCCGTTACATACAGATAAACATAATGGCCTAGCTAATAAAAGCCTGTTAAAAATACAAGTAGTGCAGTACACGAACTTTAAAACTAACTGTAGTTTTAAAGTTCGTGTACTTATTTTATTGTTATACTACATTGTATTGGAATATTTGTAGTAATATTAACATATATAATTAAATCATATTCAATTAAGACGACGACGCGGCAAGAGAGCTTGAATTTACGGATAGCAATATGGTAAAATCTGAGATATCATTAGTGTTGTGAAATTGTAATTACTTTGCCTGCAGTTACGATTTCAAACTACGTTAATATTACAGGTACAGGGAAGGAAATTTACTACAAATGTTGACATAATACTCGTAAATCTCTATTATTGTTGTTTAACTTGATGCTATAAACAGAATATGCGAAGGTATGCTATGAAATTTGAAGATAGTTCTATGCGATTAAAACACCATTCCGAATGGAAGGTCATGCTGTTCGTCATCCGTGAGTGTCACGATGTAGTAATTTTTAACCGACTTCAAAAAAGAGGAGGTAATTACCTTACATTACCTTTACCATTACCATCCTTTTGTACAATTCGATTGTTTTTTTGTTCGACAGCTAGTGCTCGCCATGTGACTCCAAAACTGAATATGACTTAATAATTGATTCTTATGTTTAATTCCGTTAAATTATTTTGTACATTTTAGTGTGTTGTTGTTTTTGAATATATAGTTTGAAGTCGGTTATGTTTTTGTTTTTATTTCAAACAATTTTATTGTTACGAAATTGTAATTCTTTAAGGAAGACAACTATTATAAAATGAGAGATAAACGAGTCATTCAACGTAAAACAGACAAAAAAAATTGATAGTATAAAAAAATCACAAAGATTGTTTGAAATATAACACATGTGTCGCAGAAGATATATTATTAGGAATACTTAGGACAAAAAGGTTTCGACTTGAAAAGAAATTACGACGTTAAAACTAATTAGTAGCATAGATGTTTGCCATTGAAGAATATTGACTTTAATTATCGATCAAAGAACATTTTCAGTAGCAAAGACTTTCATCCTTTGACGTTTTTCTCAATATTAGTTTTCTTAATCTTGTTTTTCTTTCCACGACGTCTACTCGATGCTTTAAAGGCGTCTCGAGATTTTTATTTAGCAAATAAAATACGTATTTATAGCTGCGGTAGTTAAGAATATTGCTTGTTAAGACAATTGTCAACAAAATTATAAATATTTTTTGCTATGATAAGTGAAATAATATGCTATGAAAAGATAACTGAAAACGACGTTTTTATAATATTGTGTCGATGACAATCGTTAAATTTAAAATATGTCAATGATTAAATTTAAAATATTTTATTTGAACAGATAAAACTGGGATTATCCTTTAGTATTATAGTTAGTACATCGTAACGTTTTTTTTAAATATATTAATACCCGCTGATATCATTTTGGCAAAACAAAAATTAACATTTTATGATTTATAAAATGTCTAATAATGAAAACTGTTATAAATATGTAGATTTGATATTTTTATTACCTGCTTATCGCTCACAGAGAAACAACAAACTTCATTAACTATGAGAAATATAAAACATAATGGACTCGTATTTAGTATTTTCGTAACTTATCATTTAGAAGCAGGCTAAATTTGACCTTAATTTTATGATAGACTAGCTGACCCGACAGACGTTGTCCTCTCTAAACTATGTAATTTGAATTCGAATTCGTATAATTAATTTAAAAAAAACTTTGGCAGTCATTGACGACTGACGTGAGAAATGAAAACAATAACGACGTTATAGAAGTAATAGTCGTTGAGTTTTCTGAAATTTTCCTGAGGTCTCCACCACCGTGCAATTTTACCGGCGATTTTCCAGCCTAAGCTGAGCTCTATTATGTTTGACCAGAATAGCTCGCATGCCTTCAACGCCGGACTGTGCCATATGGCACAGTATCGACTTGTGTTACTTTTGTACCTTATATTCGAAAAGTTAAAGTTTATTTTGAATTATTCTTATTTGAATGACATCATGATTGCCGACATTTTGCCTCATAAGTTAAAATAATTACAATTATCTTATCTGATATTATTAAAAACCGAATCCTGAATATATTTTCTATCGAACTGCTTATAAATAAAAGCCAAACCTAAACACACGAGGGTTTTGAAAGAGCGGCCGGAGTGAGTGAAATATCCGTTTCATCGTTCATTTCTAGGGTAAGTTTGTGCGTGAAAATCTCAAAATATTACTATGAGAGGATACACTAAACTAAAATATACTGTGTAAACTGAAATACAAGCACAACACTAAACATTTATACATAGTTTCATAGGTTGTTTCAATACCTTTCAGAAAAACCAAGCCGCATCACCGTACTCAAAAGCATTTTAACTTAAAAAATGCTGACTTAAAAAACACACCATGTATGTAACAGTGGTAGAGCCCGCAACAACAACAACTGTTGCACGAATGGGCCGGCTCGACCGGTGAAATACCACGACCTCACAGAAAACAGGCGTGAAGTAGAAGTATTCTGCGTTTCGTTTGATGAGTGAGGTGCCGGAGGCCTAATTTCAGTCCTCTTGCCCTTCCTACTTTTTCCTCATAAGTATAGGATGGGAACGGGGAGAGAATTGGGGGAGGGGGTTAACGGGGAAAAGGAAACTTACTTGACTCTTATCATTATATTTTGGACAATTCACACAATATCTTTAAATTATATCCTATACGTTATTCTGATGTACAGCTACATTATTGTAATGTTTCATTAAAATACGTTCTGTAGTTTTTGCGTGAACGAGTAACAAACATCTATACATACAAACTTTCGCATTTATATTAGTAGGATTACATAAACATGCCATAATAAACATAACATAACAATGTAGATAACTATTGGTACTAATAATAAATATATTGAGTTATTGGTACCAAATTTCTTTAATAATATCATTTTTTCTATTGACTACTATTCCGACTATATTATATTGTTGACTCTGTTATTGTTGTTGACTATATTGGCTTTTATATCCGAATCCTGTTTTATACAAACTCAAGATATATCACTAACACTCTGATTTGATCCAAGGCAATTTTAAAACTTCATCAGAATTATCTCTAGTAATACATACTAAATACTAGTTGCTATTTAAAACTCTAGACTTGCATTTAAAATTATCAGGTTTAAATGTAAAAATTAAATAATATTTCCATATTATCTTAAGATACGAACCTTTAAGATAAGAATCTTTTGATTCAAGTTTTTCAACAAGTAACGAACTTAATGAGCTGTGAAAAAGGCGACGTTCAAATATTTTTTTGCAAAATAAGATTGTTTACTCTGTAGCGTACATGAACACAGGAGAAAATATAAAATGTCGATATACCGTTTCCGAGTCATTCGAGTCAGTGTGATGGAAGACTTAATCAATAAATAATACTATTTTTTATTACATTATAACCACCCATTGTTTATTATAATGTTTTCTTCTTCAAGTGACATCTTCTACCCGAGGTCGGCTATCATTTCATTGATTCTGTAATTGCGAATTTGCTCAGTTCATCTCTTTCTTTACCTTGTTTGTAATCGTGCTGATTCTTGATTTAATTTTGTAAAATAAGTTTTTTAATCTTTTTTATTGTTTATGGCTTAATATTAAACGTGTTTTATGATTCTGGTCAACTTATTCACATAATATTTTGTACAAACCAAAATAAAAATTTTACTAAAAATTGACTGAAGCAATGTTAAATTACGACGTAATGAAAAGTTATAAATTGCATTGTTTTAGCTAACGCAGTTTATGTAGAGTACAGATTAAACAGTTCCCGGCGTGATATTAAAAATACCTTTTATATGCTTTGTATTATACGAGGAATTCCTCAATTTTTAACGTTATATTTGACGGGCCGACGTGACTTTTATTGAAATTGTTGGCAAAATTAATGTCAATGGAATTTAAAAAGAAAGATTTTTGTTTTAATAAACATTTGAAAATAGTTGTTTTCTTTTTATTATAATAAAAACAATTTAATTTAAAATAGTTTCATTCTTTATCGGCCAACCATGATCATTTTGACGATAAACGATAAAATTACTTCTAGAGTAAAAAATGACCCTGGTCGAAATAAATCTAAAGGACAACCATTTTTTTTAAATAAGAAAATTGTTTGAAAAAATTAAGTATTGCAAACATTAAGTGGCAATGGCCCGAACACATTGCTCGCAGAACGGATGGCCGAGGTTGCCGCATGGTAGCCATGTACAGGTCGATGGAGCGTGGGTAGGTCTGCCACATGATGAACCGATCTGGTCAAGATTGCGGGAGCCTACTGGATGAGGGCGACAGTTCGAACAAAGATGAGGTCAACGACCAGCAGTGGACGAATATTGGCTAAAACGACGAAGACAATTGTTTTCAAAATTTTGAAACTTTATTTGAATGTGTGTCAATTTTTAACATAGACTTATATTCACGCAAGTCAAGTTTTGTTTGAGTAACTTTTGCAGTAGTTATAAAGGAACAAATCAAACAAATATAAGTTACTACAATTAATTACCTTCAGGAAAGTGTTAATAAGATTATTTGGTGCAGAAAGTAAACAATTCATCATTGTCACTAACATGCATAGAATTAGGTGAACGATTTTATTTACCAAATTTAACGGAAATATTTTGTGATTTGTTTGTAACACTGACAAAACTCTTTATTTTATCTGTGACGTCTCCTGTCTTAAAACTTTCGTTAGAATAATTCTAAAATATCATAATATTTATTACTAAGAGGGAGCCCAAAAACTGCGCAGGCCTAATTTAAAACAATTATTTCGAATGACCACATACTCATTTCGATATTAACAGTAAGTGTAGTTTTATAGTGTTACTACGTCGTCAATTTTCAAACTATGAATACAGAGAAAATAAATGATGTCATACTTTGTCACAAATTGTGTCGATCTCCTCACAAGTTGTCCCTATTTCAGTAAACATTTTTCTTCTTTGGCATTTAATCAAAGAAATGGATTCGCCGCGAAATTCTATTACTTTTGTAACGAATAAAACCTTCAAATCATAACAAAGACACGTAAATTTTCGACTTCTTTTCCCTAATATTAAAAAGAAATCGGTTTATTTTCATGAACATTCTAAAAATATATATATATTTCTTTACTCGTTAACGAATAGGGTAGGGTTTAACTAATTTAGTTTAACCTATTATTATTTAACTTAAACAATAATAAAAACGAACTCACATACCTGCGGTGGTGATAATAACTATAAACGGACTTTTAATAAAGATACTAATACAGCCAACATTATTTTTAACGCTTCTCTATGGTCCCTGGAGCAAATTACTCGCACCATTACGCAGCCATTATCATTAAACCTTTTTTTATCGAAGGGCTAACATTTTAACGATATGGCTCTTTAAAACCGACAATTGGTCCCATCGAGACGATTCCCTAAATATTGTTATCAGATATTCATTTACGCATTTAAATAAATTCAAATTTAATAATAATTTTACATTTTTTTAGTTTATATGTATGTATTAATAGTAGTGTAGAAAGGTCTTAAAAAATTCTAAATGTTAAGAAATTAAGTACATCAATTTTTAATATAAATAATGCATAAAATAATTACTTTAAAAGAATCATTTCCTACAGCAAAAATAATAACTATGCGAGAAAAATATCCATTCAAAGTCGTGACCACACCTGTGAAAGCATATGAATGAATACTAAGATTATAATATTTTTTCCGTGCTCGCTACTACAATCCTTCGGGGATTACGTGAAAATACTTTGAATTAAATAAATTTACTCGCTGAGAGGAAATAAATTACAACGAAAAATATAAACAAGGCATTTTAATGACGTGGGACATTCTAACGTAGCCCTTTCATAATGAATTAAGCAATTATGTGTATTTAATGTTAAATTAAAAAAATATATTATGTTTTCATCAACTTTACGACTAAGCGGGTGTAATTTGCTTATGTTAGTAGTTGGAATAGTAAAAGTCTTTGACATTTTCTTTTAATAGGAGTATGGATACTCATTAGTTCCATTGTAGGGTTCATCGACCAGTTCATCTTTGCCTAATAAAATACGTTACGGCTTGTGAGATAAAGTATCGGTTCTTTCAACCATAGACTATTCAGGAATGTCTCTATAAAATATTCAATATGCCTGTAAGACATTTCTGTATTACACGCAATTGAATATAAAAGGTATCTCATGTCACTTTATGAAGTTATCTTGAAGAACATTGGTCCATTCATTCCTCGCGAATAGTACATTTTGTTAATAGATTAAACATAACCTTTATAAAATCATTTTTACGGTGAAGCCTAATTTCCCAACGGGTACGCAGCGGTGGCTATAATTTAATATTTACGTACTTTTAAAATCTACGAAATAAATTTGAGATAAGTTGAGTGGGTGACAAGTCTCGCTCCATATTTGTCCATATAACATGGATGTTATAACTAGTTTTATTGAATACTTTATTTTAGATAAAAATAGAAAGAAGCAAACCTTGAAGCATAACTATGTCCATAATCCAACTGTTTGAATCCCTTACAACTTCAAGTTACCTCATCGTAAAAAAAATTCTATGTTACTCTGAAAAATATAATAACACATTTCATTTTGGCAAACAAGTCTGAGATTTTATTTATAAGAGAGAGACATTAATACAGTAATATTACTAGCACATTGCACTAATATTTAAAGCAAATATGATCGCATGTTCAATTATGAATTCCTATTTACTCTCATTATTGAGTAAATAAATTGATAACGCAACGCAGGGGTACAAAGGTTGCTAGTAAATAGTACATTTATTATCCTACATTTAACAAACGTTCCCTTCAAATATATGATTCCCTTTATGGAAGGGAAATCAAATCAAACTTCGCTTACATTCAAAGCGAAATCAAATTTTAATATCAATTGTTATAACAAGTAAATATCAATTTTGATAAGACTTATTACCCTTCAAGGATAGATTATTTCCTAAAAGACGTCCCGTGTACTAAAGAAAACTAAAACTCCAAATAAAAAAAAAAAAACTAAACTTATTCGGATATTTTATTTAGTTATAAATAGACGATGTTATATTACAGTACAGTACAGTACAGAACTTCTGGAATTAAATCGGTACAAGATATGATAGAATTATACACATATATAAGATAAAAGGATATGTGTGTGTGTGTATGTACGTACATATGTATATATATACTCCGAAATGGCAGGACAGATTTTGATCAAATTTTCAGGAAACGTTCAGATTGACCTAGCGGGTGATGAAGTTAGCAGTGGTATGTAGGTTAGCTCAAATAAAATTTTAGTGTAGGTATGTCTGACGATTGAGCCAATTTGGATTTAACTCTTAAACTATACGCTCGTGTTTTATTGACTACTAGCTGGATCTGACAAGCGTTGCAATGCCACGTAAAGTAAAAACAGTGGTTGCATATTATGTTTATTGAAGTCTCTTCAAATATGTCAAAATAATATCAATGCGTTTTGCTTATAGTTTCATTAAAAACTATTTTTTTTAATTTACGGAGCTTAATTTGTTTATTTAGGTCTTTTCAAATAAGTCAAATTTTGCACAAGTTTCTTAAATCTTTTATTTATATACATTGGCCACTAACCTTTGCAAGCGTCCTTGGAACATCTTACCAAAGTAATCACAAGCTGATTAATGGTTTAAGAAAGCATAAAGGACAAACATAGATTTTTATGTATACATATAGATAGATAGAAAAAAAACACAGTATGTAATAGCTAAAATAAAAATTTGCTTTCAACTGCTTTTTTCGTATTTCAATAGCAAAATATCAACACTTGATTCATTTCAACATGAAAATGTCGACTGTCTTTGTTATGAGACTGAATCCAACGTCCAATGAACAATTCATAAGGACGGTCTTCTTATGAGGCATTAATTCTCTTAAATGGAATGACCTAATCTTATATTTTTTGGTGTCGTTGATAATCATTTTCACAGTGTTGATAAAACAATAAATTTAGTAAGCTGGAAAAAATAAGTGATAAAATAGAGCGTTATAATCTATTATTAATGGAACACGTGATAACATAATGGTCCTCATTAATTCTTTATGAATCATCTGTGTGTTGCCCTGGAACGGTTCGACTTAGATATTTCATTCGACGTTACAGAGTTAAGTAGGGACTAATTTATTTTTTGCCAGCGACTTGACCCGACATTGCACGGTTTGTTTTGTTTCTAAAATCACATCTGTATACAATAAATATTTATAAATACAATAAATATTAAATGCAACGAATTGCATTCATTTTGGGGTATTGCTTAATGTATGTACATATGGAATGATAAATTCGCCTCAAAATATATTTTTAAGCGACTCTATAGGCGGCACGTTACCCGCAAGAATTTATAACATCATTAAATTAATGAAATCTAACAGTTATAAGATTTTAGTGCTCCCTGTTTCTGCATGTTATCTCAATTTATCAAATTTCGTGAAACGAGGTAGTTCAGAGTATTTGTCTTCATGGTTTGTTTTGCGTGAGCGTTGTGTAATCACCGCTCAAGCAAAATTCAAGGGAACATTTGTGAGACGCTTAATTATTTGCCACAATTTACTTCATACCTTTACGTTTCCAGTCTACATTTACATATTTTAGTTTCAAGGGTGAGGAGAGTAGCGCAAGTAAATTATCAGTCCGTTATTTTATTCATTTTAAAATAGTTATAATTATGTGTATGTGATATATACAATTTGACATTTAAAAACCGTCATGTGTAGTTATTTAAATTGCTTAAGATATAAAAAGGCATCGCGCATCGGCATAAAAACAAATGTCTAATTTAATTTATTAAAAAAATATAAAAACATGCCTTCACTTTTAGACAAAAGAGAATTTATTTACAAAATTCTTAAGTTAAATAATATTCTTAAATATACAAAAAAATATACATCGGATTAAATACAACAGAATTGGATATAAATAGAACTTCTTTATAGGCTAAGTTGTAAGTTGTCGTCAAACAAATTCTCTTAAGACAAAATTCAAATGAACGCTGAAATCGGTGTTAGGTCTATTGTTACGATCCGGCAACGAGGCTTACAAATCACAATGCCAAAAGGGGAAGCAATTTGAAACATTCTTGCCTATCGTATACAAAGGAATATGCAAATAAATCCCCAGTTGGGCTCGCTTTTTTGTTTATGACGAAGAAAACAAGAAAAGAAAATCATGGATTCCTCGTTGATGCGTATGATTGTAATGTTTGTACCTCGCCTTCCTCGTAAATATTATGTAAACCAAACCACTCGTTATTTAAAACAGTCATATGCGTTGCCACGTCTGTTAAGGAAAGAGGACTTATAGATGAAGTTTAGTTTGGGTTTCATTGTTTTATCGTGTAGGTACTATAGTAAAGCGGCTAAACTATTGCACTGACGTCACCAAAACCCGAATCTTCGTGGATAGACACTTGGTTTATAGTTTAAATGTCCAGGCGATCATTCAAATCCATCATTCCGAGCGATAAATCTCAATAGGCTTGTGTTAATTCCGTAGTTCCTGGTTAGTAACACCTACAAAAGTACATTTTGAATTAAAGCATTATTGATGATTGTCGACCCCGAAAATACGTGAGAGCGGTAACCAACCCAGTTGTAGAGTTGTAGAAGCTGATTTTCGTAGCTTGGCGCTTGTTCTTACGATACGGCAATAAAGACTTTTCTACGAATGTTATCAATCATAATCCAAAGAAGAATATAGTTGGAAATATTTTATGTATTGAATACAATGGAAAATTCAAAGAGCGATTGATTTCGAGTGCCGGTTTGTTGCCAAAAATATTTTATTAAAGATACGGAGTGCGGAACAATAGTTTATGCAAAAAAAAACTAATAGAACAATATATATATTTTCACATTTTAACCCATACGGAGTAGGCAGAGAAATTAATCTCTGTCTGTTTTATATAAATTGTTTCGGTCCCGACTCGAATTCGAGATGTTATTTTATTTTTTTGACTTAAATTATTTAGCACACCATTACTAACATTGAAAAAGTACGCGATATTTTTTTAGTTATTCAAATATTCAGGGCAAAGGAAACTGCGGGCGATCATTCAAAACTAGCACTCGGAGCGATGCGCCACTTCGTAATTTAAATACCGAGATGCCATTATCTCACGTTCACAGAAATTTAAACCTGGTTTTATATGGGTCATGCTTCTTCAAACCATCAAATAATATTCGCACATTTACACGTGAAATTATTAAAAGTCTAACAAGCAAGCTACGCAGTCGCCTAACTTGACTGTTAGAACATATAGTGCGCCTACAGGAATATTTTTAATGGTTTTGAAAAGTGATCTACTTTTGTTTTTGGACGAGGTTAGTATGTAGTGTTTATGTATGTAGTGGATTTTCTTGTGTATTTTAGCCGTTAACCGTTATTGGTTGACTATTTGACATGAACGGATTAAACCAAGTTAATTTATATATCAGCGAAATCAAGTTACAAAAATTACCAGCGAGGAATACGCGTGCGAATCCGCGAACGAAATGAATGATGAATGATTTTTCACGATTCCATATAAATATTTATTTTAAGTAGAGAACAACAAAATGCAACGTAAAGAAGATCGACGGCTTGGAACAATTGTGAAAGCCTTTTTAATGCATGAACTAACTTTTCAAAATTATCTAGAACTTGCAAAATGCAGCAGATGTTAAAATAAGTTTTCAAGTGTTTAAGCGTAAAGCAGCCGCGGGCTACGTACGTCCATTAACGTTGTTATCTTTGTACTACAAGGACCAGAATTTCTTATTTTTGGCTCAGTGAAGATTCTTGTTACCTAATTTAGCCACCGCAATATTCTTATTCAAGGTCACGACAGATACGACATTTTCTATTTTTATATATCGATCGTGATTCGTTGAAATATTCGGTAGTTTCCGTAACAGACATTCCATAAGACAATAGTATTTAAACAGAGTGGTTTAGTAGCTAGATTTTCCATCAGAAGCTGACTCAGGTTTAATTGTCTGGACAGGAGATGATTAGATTTAGAATTAAATTACTTTGGCAGTGCGTCGATTTCACATTATTTTTTTATAACCTACTCTTAATTAATACTACAAAGCATAATAATTTGAAATCGTACAAACTTGTCCTGACTACTGCAAAAACAATAACAAAGCAATTACCCATATCAGGTGCAAAAGTTTTTAAATGATGCGACGTTCGACAATTGATTTTTATTTATATACCTAGATTTAATTCATATCGTGTACTTTATAAGCCTAAATTTGATTTGTTTTAAGATTATTTATTAAAATAAAAAAGTGAAGTAATAAAGCTGTAGCGATTTTATTCCATGAAAATGAATCCACATATCAGTATCATACTTGATAATTGTATAAAAATTTAATATTTAACAGCATACACAACCCTCACGTTCCATTTTGCTTGAGTTTCATAAATTATGTATATGTAAATTAAGGGCAGAATGATCAAAGGACGCAACGAGGTAGAGATCTTAAGCAGGTGCGGTTGAAACTTAACTTTCACCTTCTGATGTATCAAGATTGTTTAGCTGAAATCACATGGACGATGTGTATTAAATTATGTAATCAACTAACACTTTCTATATGTTTGTTACTATATGTTTGTTGTACTCAAGGGAACCTGTTCTCAAATTGCTCTACAATCTTCTTTGAATTCTTTTCATTTGCTACAATTATGACAATTTGGTTTAGTAATTTGAAATATTTACATTAAAATAAGTGAGTATGTTTGAGTGTTCAAGTTACAAGATTAATATAACATAGAACGTTTAAACACATTCCTGGATTACCTCACGCATAGATTGAGAATAAATAAAAGAAAAAAAGGACAATTTCTAATATAAAATATGTGTTTGAACAAATAATGAACATAGATATACTTAAAGTCATAGATTAAACGCTTTTGTCAGTCACAAAAAGCAAAATGTTGTGAAAAAAACTTTTTTTTTAATCCTATTCTACTGTCTCATGTAAAATTATAAGTCTAATACTATTGTCACGCCGGTAGACTTTTATATCTCCCGTAGCTGTTTTGTAAGGAAGAGACGAAGCGGGCATGCCCTCTACCTATCCGGCTGGAATTCCTTTCAACACCACTCCCATTTAAAGTAAAAGCACTGTTCCTTAGAAAATTAAAACAAGAAATTCATAAGCATAGCGTCCGTATTTCGTACTTGATCTATGTTCAAACTAATACGCAAGGAGCTCCCTTTGATTGCTCCTTGTAAACCTAATGCATGCGTGTCGGTTTCACATAGCTAAAACAGTAAGGAAAGTTAAAAAAAATGCAACTTTAAATTCCTGAATTGTAAAACGCACCCGTCACACCTTCCGATGGGGCAATTTGGCTAACAATTGAACATTTTATCGATTTGTTTTTAGTGTCAGAATGTAGTTTATTTATTTATTCGTATGTTGGTACGATTGGTACGGTTGGTTACGACTGGGTGTGATTAAACGTATACTATATATTCAAGTTTTGTTTCTGCTCACTCTACGCTAGAAGTTTGAAACCTTCAGGTTTTTGTATTAAACAACAAATATTAGCAAAGTATGAAAGTTTTTTTCTAAGTAAGTAAATAAATATTTTTAAGTAACTATTTTATCGATACTTTGCATTTTTAAGTAAAAAATATTCGTGAATACTTTAATTATAACGCAATAGCAAAACATGTTTACAAATTGTTCCTTAAAATTGCTTTGAAAATTGTCTACTCTTCATCCACATCCCACGTAGCAAGAACCATAAAGAGAAATGATCCTTTACCTTTCCTGAAATTCGTCGAAATGAAATTTCATTGCAAATGGGGAACATTTGAGATATAAAAGCTGTAGACCTGACGTTAAATTTAAATAAAAATCTTTTCATCATTTAAAGATTTCGTCATGTCACATATGTATGTAGAAATAAAAATTAAAATATACTGTATTTGATATAACAAACATCTATTTGCGTTAATTATTTTTGTACATTTAGTATTCAATTTACAACACACAGCAATAACGGTAAGATTGATTGTAAGTAAATTAATAATTATAAATGGCAAAGTTTGTAATTATGGATGTTTGTTACTCTTTCACGCAAAAACTACTGAATGGATTTCAATAAAACTTTACAATATTACAGCTTATACATCAAAATAATACATAGGCTATAATTTATAAAGATGTCAAAGTGACAAAAAAGGAGGAAAAAAATCCGCCATATGCGAGCTATTCTGATGTGCGCTGCAAAAACCGTTAGAGTTACACATATACAATGTAAAATGAAAATGTTTACCGCAAATAGTCCTACAAAAAGCCCGCGACACCATATATCTATCTTTTATGTGTAAGTTATTATCGCCAAAAAAGTGAACCATCTATTAATTATTTATTTATAAGTTTGCCGGAAAAGCTAGTGATTTCTTATACGTACGCGAACATACACATTGAAATTAAACTATTTTGTTACGGATTTTGTCGCGTTTATTTAATGTTTTTGTTCCCGAAATTTTGTTTCACATACACACGCACACACACATACACACACGCGTATAATGCTTTAATTAAGTAAACCTAAATCGATCCGAATAAGTTTAAACACTACACTATAC
>JWHW01007679.1:80176-93376 GCA_000931545.1 Papilio glaucus
AACGAGCTGTGCCCCGCGGTTTCACCCGCCCTGCAATTTTACTTAAACGAAATGATGTTACCTACTTAATACTACCGTAACCTCATCATCTCACTGCCCTTTTACCGCGTATGTGGGATCGACACAGTATGGCCGTAGCACAGTTAAATTGATATAAGTTTTTTATTTATAAACCGATTGAGATAAAACAAACACTAAATGTTAAGTGAAACTTACCACAATACAATAGTGAAAACCGCACCCAAATACGTTAAGCCGTTTCTGACATTAGCGGTAACAAACGCACAGACATACAGACTAACAGACAAAAATTCTAGTAATCATTGTTTTGGGTTTTATTGCGTTTATGAAGGCCTCTAATAATAGTTTTTCTCACGTATTTTCCATGTACAGACAGCGATCAGTTACATTTTTTATTATATGTATAGATATTAGTTAGGATTAACTATAAGTATTAATTTTCAACAACAAAAGTTTCATTAACATTTCAAATTTGAAAAAATTTATTCAATAATTTTAAAATATTATATATGTAAATTTGTGTACTTAATCAATTTGATTTAATTCGTAACTGATATTTATAATTCAGCTTGTAGATCAAAAAGTGTCGAGTAGTGATTGATACTTAAAAGTTTGTCGTTGGTTCTTGAAAAAAAGTTGAATAACAAATGTAATCCATCTTAAGCCTCGTGTTGTCGCGACAGATGCCGACGTCGTAAGCCGGGGTTACCTCGAGAAAATTTACACGGTAGGTACTGTTGTTAAAATTTAAGGTGACTACTCCCAGCGTGAACCTATGTTTCAGTAAGATGAAAACTATAATTTTGCTAATGTGTTTAAAAGATTGGATAAATATTTCAACTCATTCTTCTTCGGATTTTGTGTCCCTTGCAGTCATAATATTCTGATTAAACATTTATGAAAAGTAATATTTTACATTAACATTTCGATAATATTGTTCTTCGACAACCGAGTTACATGGCGCTACATTTCGCCTTACCTCTGTAGCGATTCAGTGCGACCTGTCTTTGTCTCCTCGATCTATGCCATATTAAAAATGACTAGTCAAAGACCTTAACAATATTTATTATTCCTTATTGTAAGTGGTCAATTACTGTGTAGCAAAATCTTTTCGATAAGAAATTTCAATTTACAATGTCGACGTGATGGCCAAGCACGAGTTGAATTGTTTATTGGCTTCTTGCCCGAGCTTTATACAGCTAGACGTTGCGGGAATGAGAATAACTTACAACATACTTTTTTATTATAATATTGAAAGGCTTATAATAATATAATATAGTAATAGCAGAAGAGGATTTGACTATTTGACGCTTGCTCGTTTACCACTGTCTTCTATAAAAAAGTAAAAAAATAGTAACATTATTTTACTTTTTTATTTTCTTGTTTAAGTAAGAAGTAGAAATCAAGAAGACCACCGCTACCCATAATCATTTCGAACAAACAGATATGGGTCGCACATCAGTCTATTCAGTCTTAAGTTAGCCACTTCCAAATCGGGATGAAATTTGTCGGGTGATTTACGAAGGGAAGACAAAAATCCGTACTAAAACATTACTTGTTACGTTATAGTACTTTGCTAGTTCGATTTGCAGATATTCTGAAAATGCATTTGGTTTTGGAGATATCACTTACCTACTGGTGTATGAAGATAGGGCTGAACATCTTTTACTTAAGGCATAATAACTTTGATCCAAGTAAATAGGTTTCTGTAGAAATTTCTAATTTGTTTTTTTTTTAAATGAACATTTTTAATGTCATCAAAACCAGCCAGATACAAATAGATCAGTCAAAGAGATTTTATTACAATTTTATTCATACTATATGAGAAATAAATTTTTCCCACCTAATATTAAATATAATGTACATTGTGCGAAATCTAAAACCAAATTACAAAGAGTACCTGCTTTTGAAGTTATATTCTCTTGTTTCGAGCAGCTAACATTAATAAAAGGTTGTTGACCTCTTCACAGAAAATAACATTGTCTGTACTTGCAAAGGACTATATTAAATTTAATTCTTATATTACAGATATTAAGCCTAATAGTTAAAGGTACAGACTGCGAAACATACACAATCAGGTCGTGGGTTTGGGTCCGTGATTTGATTCTTGTCGTGGACCACTTTCAGCCAAGTTTATTCCCAACCAAGCTTAAACTTGGCTGGAAGTGGTTAAAATATATATTATTTCCGATAATCTACTATTATTTCATATGTGTATATGTCGGAGAAGGTTTGGCGTGAGGCAGGCGGCCGGCCGTAAAAAAACTGTTGCCAAAACCGTATACAGTTGAATAACGGACGTACTGTGCCGACCATACATAAGTGGAAAAAGGGTAGGGAGACGCAAAAAGTTCTTAGGAGACGACCTAGCCAATACAGATTAGTGAAAAGCGTATAGTGTATATTACTAAGAGGAACCGTTGTAATATTCTTTTACAACAGATTAATTAGAGCGTGTAATCAGTGCTAAGTCTAGGTGTCCTTCTCGTCCTCGTCAGTATGATAAATCTACGCATAAATATATTTATATATGTATGGACGTTGAAGGAAAGGTAGGACAGGACCGTGCCAAAGGAAATTCCGTGATGTATACCAATCCCCCTGTATTACACGGATGGTTACTTACTCTTTTTTATTTATATTTACCTTCGACTAAAGTTTTATTTACGAAAACTCATGTTCAATCGCGAAAGAGTATTCGTCCACTATTCGTTTTATTTGATGCAAATTAATAATATCGAAATTGGCATTCTCAGAACAGAACTATAAAAAGTTCCATGAACTATGTAATTTGATGAGATAAAAACCACTTAAGCGAAACTATCCCAGTGTATAAGACGATCTAATGAGAATCTTCAGCTCTCTGTCTGTCTGAAACGACATTGTACCCATTTATTTTAAATGTTCAATAATTCTGAAGTATATATAATCTGTATTTACATACAGAACATACCCTATCTCTTTTTCAGGTTAAATGTTCATTATAATATCTAGATTTTTAGTATTTTTGAATTTAATGCTACTCTGACGTCAGAAAAATTACGTAAATGTGACATTAACGTTTTTCTATTCAAAAAATAAATTTATAAGATTAAGGAGAATTTTTTCAGCACCTTATTAAGTTAATTCTATTATTCTTATTTATTAATATATATTCTTCTATAAGGATCACGAGGACATTTTATCTGAACCTTACTGTCTCTAGCTCCACAATGATATAAAGATTATGTTCGTAAAAGTTAACTGGATAATGCAAAACAAATGGCATGCAAATAATCAAATTTACGTAATATATATAACGTGAGTAATTTCTTAGCTTATGTATTATATTAGCTTTGTCACTTATACCATCATTGGTTGTTAAAATTTTCGCCTTTGCCGTAATAGTGGCTCTTCCACTAAAGCTCAGTAAACTGAAGCAAAGGTACTTCAGAGGTAGGGCTTCCACTGTTTTCGATGCACGTTTAGTACTCAGACTTAAGGTTGTCTGAGAGGGTTTAATCATCGCATGATCGATTGTTATCGATAATTTACTACATGTTAAACGTAGGCACTGAGATTATTGATTCAGCTAATAATGTAATGGCAAAGGTAAAGCGGTTTGTTTACATTCAAAAAGCTTGAAAAAGATTTCGCAGAAAAATGTAAATGCAAAAATAAATCAACTTCAAGGGAAGTATTTTTTTAGAAATCGGACGTCAATGTTTATAGACTTAAAACTTAACATCAGCCCAATGTCCGTCCCTTTCATGTCCCGAACTTTAAAGAAAAAAGATACCCAAACGATATCAGTCAGCAAGGGTTCGACATTCCTGAGCATTTCACATTGAATAAAATTCCGGACGTTACAGATCGTAAACCCTGCATTTCGAAGTTAAATCTCGTAAAATTCTTACTATGTTACAGAATACCTTACCAGAATGCAAATACAATGAATAACACAAATATTTTTTTTTATGGAAAAAGGTGGCAAACCGTTCGCGCGCATTCGTTTCTCATTTTCTAGGCTCGAAATTTTTGTAAGGTGATGTTGTGTATGTTAAAAAGTTGTTATTGTGTCAAACCTGAAACATTACTATGGCAACGGATATTGTTAACGAAGGCTTAATGTACCGTTGGGCCGGGAACATTTTTATTTTCAGGATAAAAGGTAAGTATCCCGTGTCAATTTCTATACCCCCGACAATGTGTGTGAAAATTTTCATGACGATCGGTTAAGCCGTTATGGAGTGAATGAAGCGTAACAAACAAACTAACATTAACATTTTATTATATCACTCAGGAATATAACTTTACATACTAACTAGTCCCTTAACATCCGTAGAGCTGAAAGCGTGCCTTCTTTTACCTTGAAAATGGTAATATAATTGAACAAGCAATGCAATGCAAGGTCTTTGACCGATCTAATATTATTTATTTGGAAGAAAAACAATTATTGTTGTAATTATTTTAACATTTTAATTAACCCTTAAATTTATGAATAGTTAATGTAATATGCAATTATAAACGTACACAATTTAATACAATTTTAATTAGAGTGCTCTCATAGTATTAATATATGATTATTTAATTTTATGGACTGTAAAATCTTTTGGATAATTTCACGCCAACGCATTTGGTTAGAACGCTTAATTATATTTGAAAACTCGCGATGTAAAACGGCAAATATTTATTATCACAACGGTAATGTTTTATTGCCGAACTCATAATACCCACATTTAAAATGGTAAATTAAATACAATTCTTAAAAATTTCCATTCATAAATGATTTATATGGAGGACTAGCTGTTGCCCGCGACTTCGTCCGCGTGGAATCAAATAAAACATATTAATCACTTCGCAGAATAAAAGTTTAAAATTGTATTTTTTATATTATTTATTTTTACCGTACAAAATAAAACGTAAAACATGAGTATCAAAGTTATATTTTGATAAGCCCTAAGTCCCATCCAAATCGGTTCAATCAATTCGGAGATTACCCGGAATAACCGGACAGACAGACAAAAATTATAAAAATTGTATTTTTGTTACAGGTACCGTATAAACATCATGTGTACTGGGTATGGGAATTTAATTTTGATATTACATACAGACACTTCAATTTTATTTATCTGTATAGATATAGATATAGATTACATACAGACAATTCAATTTTATTAACCTGTATAGAAGAAGTTAATGATGATAACGTTGTCGCTGACGCATGATGCGCATGTCGATCTCGCGAACTTATAAGATCTAACGCGGCTAAGAAGTTTACACTTCAATGAAGTACGCAAGTATTTTTTTTATTAAACTGCTTTAAAGCAACCTTTGTCACATCGCAGGTGGGGGGCGGCCCTTTCGATACGGTGACGCATAATTTTGTCCACAATTTGGAGGGTTTTTAACTTTTTGCGCGGAACCCTAATTATTTTGCTTAAATCAATGTAGCAATTGTTACGGATGTAGTTTATTGTATTTACTTCGGTATATTTTATATTATGTTATTTTGTAATTTTTCACCGTAATAATTAATATTTATTATCTGTGTCGTTTGGTTTGTAAAGGTAGATCTAAGTCCGTTAAGATTTTTAAAAATAATAAAATTTGGAGGTAGATGCGTATACAGTCGCACAGCAGTCGTCCGATAGTTACTGTGCGCACAATACGTTGTTTTTTTGATTTCTTTCTCCCTTCGCCGCGATCCTTTATAGCAATATTACCTATTTTCCAGTAAAAGTCCCATCCAAATCGGTTCAGTCGTTTGGGAGATTACCCGGAATAACCGGACAGACAGACAGACAGACAGACAAAATTTTTAAAAATTCTATTTTTGTTATAAATACCGTATAAACATCATGTGTACTGGGTATGGGAATTTAATTTTGGTATTACATACAGACACTTCAATTTTATTTATCTGTATAGATAATAACATTTTATTTAATAGTAATTTAATCCACCTAACAGATTAAGCAACGTTTTATATTATTGGCGTTAAAATGAGGTCGGTTAAAACTAGCGTTATATTGAAAAGTGTGGCTGAAAGGAGAATGTTGATACGTATTAGAATTCTAGGTACGGTAAAGAAAAGAATATTTATAATACAACTAGCTGACCCGACAGACGTTGTCCTGTCCTAACTGTGAAAATTGAATTCGAATTGGTATAATTAATAAAAATAATGTTCCAAAAACATAGCGTTAGAACGGAGTTCTTTATCGCACGTTATCATTTGTTTGCAGGCGGGCTCTTTTTTCCAAAGATTTTTGAGGCACTTCTCGATTACCTACGAAACTAAAACTTTTTTTGCAAAAATATTTTCTTTAAATGTCTTGGAGAGTAACGGTGAAAATCCAATGATTATGAATTTCAATTACCTGCTTATTAAATTTAACTATTGTTGACCTTCCATTGCCATCAGTGGGTCGCCGGCGATAAAATGGATGACCATAATTTCAACGAATTGTCTTGGGAAGCGTTTTAAACATTTTCCGTCAACCATGCACGGAGAAATGGGATTTAATATTCCACAGGCACTATGAATTATATTTTTTGAGGTTTCATGTAATAATGTATCTTTATCATTATCGGGAATTTCCGCAGAAGAAATTCCCGATAATGATGACGTCCCCACTGCAGAGACCTCTCCGATAGAGAGACCTGTATTATCTGTATCAAAACTTACCAAAACTGCGTGGCTGCTCTGAACGAACCGTGGTGAACAAGCACTTATGAAAAAACTCACTTTACAAATTTTCCGAATGAATCGAAATGTAAAATGTGCACTATGAAATTATATTTTCAATATAACTCCGATCGATGCATCTGTTTTATTTGGTTTTAAACGATATTTGCATCGCGCATTCTGTCAATCGATCCAACTGCCGAACGACTGACAGTTATGTCAAAACAGCTTTTTCTTCTTCTTCTAGTGCCATCACCGAAGGAGGTTACATTAAATAGGTTATAATATGGTCGTTAAAATATCTAATGTTTTTTAATTTTCCGTACAACTTTCTTAAGTTTTTCTTTCATATGAACCTTCTCCAGACAATACCTAACACAAAAAAAAGATTTAGCGAAATCTGTCCAGCCGTTCACTCGTGATGTCGTGACCAAGATAAATATATATATAGTGCGGAAGCTTCAACAGAGCACGTCCAGGCCAGACTCACCGACCAGATTAATGGCATATTATCAAAGGCATATAGAAAGAATACCCATAACCGCGGAGTATATGTGGATAGATGAATGGATTAAAAAAAACATGCGACCCACTTGTGCCACGTTCACAGGCTTGAGTTCTTTTTTATTGTCTCTTGTGTGACAACCTAGCATGTAATTATAATCCCGTTAATCATGTTTTTTGAAAACTTTAATTTCAGAATATGAAAAAATTATAGTAGAAATTTTAGTACAGATAAAGGTTTTATATTTACTTAAACACAAACTCTTGTACATCTGTAGGCGTTGATTAAAATCATGAATATACTTGGAGGTTGTTTTGTATTATTGAATAGTGATCCGCCCTGGCTTCGTCCGGGTAGCACTAATTACATATGTTGATCCGATCGCAACAACTTCAAAGGATCACCCGCTGGCCTGAACATTTCCTGAAAATTTCATCGAAATTGATCCGTAGTCTGTTGTTTGACTTTGACCGTGATTGTTTCGTAGTCTATAGGGAACATACATACACACATCACCTTTTTTATATATAGGATATAAAGTTTGACTTGTGCAAGTTTTACCAAATACACTTTTAGATCTTCATGCCCGGCACTGCGCCATTACTATAAAATATGTAGTTTATATCTTCTGAATAATGTAGTTTTCTAGTCGTTAAAATGAATGTAAATTTTAAGTTACAGAATTTATAAATTCTAAACAAACAATTATTCTCTACTCTTTGTAATTTTAGTTCAGTGTATGACCACAATGTGATCTAAAGATTCTCGTGAATGTACTCACGTCATAAATTATATTAACTTTAATAAAAGCTTTTCGTATTTCTCCTTTCTCTGTAAACATTAATTAATTTTACCTTGTTATGTGGATATATTTTGCGAGAGTATTACGCCGACAGTGTATGTGGGTAAATACTCATGTCATTTATATTACAAACGGGCAGCATTTGTAGCAAGTGACCGCAATTGGGGCTGACCCTCCATTAACCTATTCCGTCCGCATTCTAAGCGTTCTACTCAATGAACTGTAAGGGATGGCTTTCATTTAGCGCCAGCATTTTATTCAATACCGCGACCCAGGTGAATAACCATTGTGATTTAGAAAATTCCAAATGTATACATGGCTTTATTTTATTCTTTGAATGTGAATAATTATGTGGTGACTAGAGGTGATAAAGATATTATGATGCGTTTTAATCCGGAGAACGCTCCTTTCCACCATCATCCTTTCGCATCCTTTAGCATCTTAAAGATCATATGTATATATACTAAGTAATTTGTCGTTTCATATATGTTTCATATAAAAAGGACGTAGAACTTACTACTAATCTTTATTTGTAGAAACTTCCGATAAAGAGTTTGTTTCTCGTACTCGCACGACAAAAGAATTAATGAATTTTGGGCCACACAAAGGCGTGCTAGTTAATTAAACTCATTCATTTCAGTTCATCGAATCAAAAACTTAGATGAGTTGGTTAACAAAAGTCAACCTCTAATAAGGTTTATTGAACAGTATTATTTGAAGATAATTAAGATAACATTAATGAGTTTGGTTTTATAAAATAAATTATCTTTGTGTTAATTATTATGACGTAGGAAATGTGAATTTATTACACGATACAGTTTATCGTAGCATGTAGATTAGTGCCTTTAAACATGCATAATACAAAGAAGTTGTCAAAACTCAGCTTGCAAAGTTAAAGCGGCTCATCTGTTTTAATTGGTTTTAAACGACATTTGCATCGTGCATTCTGTCAATCGTGCCAACTGCCGAACTGACAGTTATGTAAAAACCGCTTTTTCTTCTTCTAGTGCCATCATCGGAGGAGGTTACATTAAACAGGTTAATATTGTCGTTAAAATTTTAATTTCAGAATATAGAAAATTTATCGTAGAAATAAAATTGTCGAAACTTAAGCTAAATTAAAGCGACTCGTAAGAATTGCATAAAAAATAAATAATAAATAAAGATGTAAAAGAGAAGCTTCTAACTACTATTGTTATATTCTGATCATCATCTTCATCAATCATCGATCAGCTCGTTTTAGTTGACTGCTAGACAAAGATCATTCCCTAACCTTACATTACATCACATAGTCCGCTTTCCACATCCAACAAATTCTCTCAGTCTTTACATTCATCAGTCAATCATTGATCTTTCTGGATCTATAGCATCCACATCTATCCTGAAGTGTGACCATAGTGTTTTATAAGAATACACGCGGACGTTAAAACAATCGAAAATTAATGACTCAGATAAAATCCTGATCACGTATCACGGATACAGAAAAATTGTCGCTAAGACGGAACTAA
This sequence comes from Papilio glaucus, assembly GCA_000931545.1. Lineage (NCBI taxonomy): Eukaryota > Metazoa > Arthropoda > Insecta > Lepidoptera > Papilionidae > Papilio > Papilio glaucus. The sequence continues at coordinate 89,683 of JWHW01007679.1, forward strand.
GTTAAAACAGATTAAGCGTACGTGGTTCGTGTTTCATTAACTTGGAATAACAAAGTTAATTAACTGAAGAAAGTAAAACTAATGTTGATGAAATAAATACACGACAAAAGTTTGTTAAAGTGAAAACTTCTTTTCCGCGTTAGAAAATATTTGGTAGCGGAAAATCTTTTAGGTTCGCGAGAACAACATGCAACATGCGTCAGCAGCACCCGTCATCAACAGTTTCGTCAAAGACTTTTTTCATTTATTCAATGATTTTCTCATGAAAACTTCGTTAGCTGCGCTTTTCTTGTATTCAATTTTAATTTTTATTGGTAAGACACAAGCGTTTAAATTTGTTGAGTATTTATTTATTTTTAACTCTTGTGACGCCTTTCCACCTGTTTTGAGTTTTCACTGTCGGCAGCCTTTGACTGCCTGTGTTTCTTATTTATTATTTAATAATATTAAATAATAAATAAGAGGCGTGAGCGCATATTTATTTATTTATTTTATTTAATAATAACGTATCAATTTATGTAACATACCGACTATATTGTTGTATGAACATCTGTAACTGAATCCAATCTGTATTAAAAAACGTAGTAGGCTATTGAGACTCGTAATCGCCAAATCGTATTAAATATCGTCAATCTTCCCCGCGTTAGTCGAAGGATGTCACGTTTGACATTTTATCGATTCCCACGTATTCGTTTGTATTGCGAGGACACATAAGCTTTGTTGAATTATTCCAGTTGACGGCGTCTGTTTACAATAATTCTATCGTTTTTTGTTTAAGGAAAGTACAACGAATATGTGTTTAGATTTTATTATCTACTCTTTATTTTAATTTTGCAGCATTAGCTTGGTTTTTTACGTTTTATTTACGTTTTATCATCATCATGTGAGGTTCTGTCGCCGCGGGTGGGCCTGGTCCAGTTAATTTTTCCACGTCGTTCTAATTTGACGATATTCGTTCGACATCATCCAGCAAACTTCGACCTACCCCTGGCTTCTATGACAATCTGGCTGCCTGTCGAACACACGCTTTTCCTATTTATTGTAGAATAGAGGGAGAGTTGTTAAGAAAAACCCCCTGTCTATGTATCCCTTTTTTTAAAGGCACGCACTGCAGTACCTCGCTCGTCAGACAAAAGGCGGAATTATAAATGCGTGAACCTCTATTTCACACCTATGTTATAACGTAATACCTTCTCGGTTGAGCCGGCCCTTTACAACAGATAATGCAGCTACTGGCTTTACCACGATTAAATGACGCACTCGAAAATAGAGAGTCTAGTGTGTAAGTAACCAATTTTGGTAAATAACGATTGTGACGAATAAAAACCAAATGTTCTGTAGTGCAATGACGTTAAACTATATATACCCTGTTCCAAATGAAATCCTAAATAATGTACATAAAAACAGGGTACACCTCACCTTCAACGCTATTTTTTTTTTCGAAAATTCATAAATAATTTTCGGAATCAATTGTTTTTCTAACATTAGCTTTCCACGTTAAATAATTTCTTATTATTGTTATTTTATATCTCACAATTTCAACAAAATTACAACATTTCCGATAAAAAATATAAGAAGTGTAATGGCCACCGTGTATTGTTTTTTTTTTACAACATTTAGGTCTTCATTTGAAACAGGGCAGACTTCACTTACGAAAGTTTCAGAGCTTATATCTTTTCATATATTACGCTTCCATCATGTTTATAGATCTCAATACCTGAATTCAAGTTTGTGTGTTAGTAACTATCCGTACACAAGAGTACTTGAATTGTATATTTGAACTTACATTTCTATTTTATTGATCGATATCACTAGAAATAGTTGAGGTCAAGTGGTATAATTAACAGAATAATAAGCAATCATTAATTAAGTCTTAATTAATTCTTCGAATTAATTAATTAGAAATCACACGTTTAATTAATAGATTACATCTGAGCTTTGTTCGGAGAGGTTCCAATTGATGTACGATAAAGTAAGATTAATAAACCTGTATAAAATAAGTCAATAACAAACCATTGTCGATAAGACCTTAAAAAGTCTAGAGCAAAGTGTTTTACAGATTGCATTTTGGGGAGTGTGCGCAGGAATTAAATGAATTAATTCCCCCATATCTGTTCTACCATCGGACGTTTAGTCATACGGCATGTCTCCATCCTTTCATATCTAATCCGGAGATAATAATAAAGTAACGTCCCGAACCGAGGCTCTCCCTCGGCGAGCGAGGCGAGGCGAGCCCTCAAGCTAAGTTACTCTTAAAGAGGCTTAGGCTAGGCGCCTTCTGGGCCCTGTCGCCTCGAGCCCGGTGTAGCTGTAAATTCCTCCTCTAGGCAAACACTGACCTTTCAGTCACAAAAAAAAAATCCTTTCATATTAGAGATACCGCGCATTCGAAAGAAGCGATTCGAATCATCGTTCATCGTGCGAACGGCAAAGGATTGGAATAAACTACCAGCGTCAGTGTTTAGTGTGTCCGATTATGACGTGGGTAGCTTCAAGAGTAGAGTAAATATGCTGTTACTAAACTAGTGCCTACCGGTTTCGTAGATATCACCACTTAAAATAGGGTGGAATTGTGGTCAAGCGTTAGTTTTTTCATTATAACAAAAAGTGCAAGCGTTACAACTATTTGGTGGTGGACAGAAATACAAATGCTGTTTCTATATCTATGAATTTAAACAAGTAACGAAATAGTCTGCGAAATATTTTTCCTTAGTTGATGTAGAAATGAATTGGTTTATAATTTTATCTATAGCAGTATTTTATTACTTGCTTTACAAATGTATCGAAGTTTTAAATGATTTTTGATAACTTGCCTGCAACAAACGCGGACTCGTGCCAAGTTTAACGGAGTTTTGATGCAATTTCCTGCTAGCCACTTTGTGTTCGATTTTCAATACGAAGCCAAAACTTGTTTCTTCGTTTTATGTAAGTGTTGAAAGAATAATTCACTGTTAGAATTTAACTTTTTAAGACCATTACTATCATTGTTCCTCACATCGCCAAATTACTCCGAGCAAGAATGACACCTCACTCTTTAAAATGACATGTTTCAGCTACATGATTTTTATGATTTTATCGGAAATTTTGTAGAAATCGTGAACTAAAATTAAATATTATAGTTGAAATTTGTAGATGGGGAATACACACATACATACAGACAACATTTTAAAACCCAACCCGTTATATTTTGTTAGGCAAGTCGACCGTATTTGAGAAAGGAAAAAGAAAAAACGTTTCGTTTCTTGTTATAAGAAAATACCAGTAATGTTTAGGCGTAGACACGTAAAAATATCTTTGTGGAATGATAATGTAAGTAATAACCTGCTATCTTGAGATACCAACACCCTGAGGATTACGATACAATCCATTTTGTATCCTACATCGATTCTTAAATCTTGCAGCCTAGTATATCGACTGCTGATTGCAAATTCTTAGATTTTAACAGGTTATAGATGTATTTTTCTTGTACCAGAGAGTGGGATGCAATCGGTTTAATTAAGTTTGTTCGCTTGCTCAGTTAAAGCTCACCGCTTTACACGAAAAATCAAAATAATAGAGACGTTACCTGCCCATACTGACGGTAATGGTAAAAAAAATTAATAAATATCGGGTTTGTTGAAACCGGCTCTAACGATTTAGATAAAATTTTGTATTTAGATACGGCTTGTATTTTTAAATTTGTCTCTATAATTTT
>JWHW01007679.1:100627-117495 GCA_000931545.1 Papilio glaucus
TATAACTACTTCCACTACTTAAGGCAAAGTTGGAGTTGCTTTTGTCACGTCAATTGGGTGAGAAAACAAATTGTATAGTGCGGAAGCAATTCATTTGAATTAGTTGAATGAAATAAACTTAAACACATTTCCGCTTCTGTAATTTATTTTTTAATCTGATTCTAAACTTTTATAGAAATTCAATCTTTTTCGCTTTGTGTAAAGTAATTTATGGTTAAACAAATTAGTTTTTACCTAAAGAAAATTTCTTTAATGGTAAGTAAATAATAGACATTTCTAATTATTATTAATATAGTTATTAATATATTAATAATAGTTAATATTAATATAAGAGCTATTGCACTTTTGAATTTAAAGCTTCAATATGGACGATCTTAAACCCATTTAAGTTTATTTTCATACTATATGCAAATGCACAAGCACTAGTTCTCCATTTTCCTGTCAATATCAAATATTCAACAGATACTCATGATGCTGGCTTCCACTCTTAGTGATATTATAATATTTAAATATAATACTATTTGTGTTCATTAAATTTATTTATAATGATTTCATTGTACAATTTTCGTATTCATAATATTCACAGAAATAGAAACGAAAACAGAATGAATTCATATAAATGATAAAGATAAAAATGAAAAGATAATTTATCGCGCACCCCTGTCTGTTTCTTACAAGGGTCAAACTGTATTTTAGTTTACTCATTCAACTCTATTACGTCTTTTTTTTGTAAAATATGTCTCAATATAACAAAAAGCTTAGTTGTTACTTGAAATAAACTTGAATTTGATCGGATGGAATGTTGATAGCTCTTAAATCTTAATCATTCTAAAATCGTGACATAATAAATTCAAAATATTTATTACAGTTGAATTAAATTTTCAATGTAACTAACAAAAGCTGCAGTACAAAAGTAATTTATCTTACCTTTTAACACAATCAACAGACCTACACAAGCACTATACTTTTATTTAAATGATGAATTTCAGTAGGACTCTACATAAGTGAGAAGTATATTGGTTGCCGGTTCAATTCCGGCTCGAAGGACCACTAGATAAATGACTTTATCCCACGTAATTACAATGTTTATATGCAAATAATTAAGCAGTGCGCATAAGAATCGGTTGCTCGTGGCGAAGTAAGTGAAGGTGACCTTTCCGCACCCCGCGACTGCGCCTCGTGCAGCCTACTGAGATGCCGAATATTAGATATCTGATATTAGATATAGCTGATAGTCGTCTACTGATGGTCCTAGCTACCTCTCTCATTGATCACCACAAATATCGGTCTCTGCCGAGGATGGCAGAGACCGATATTTGTGGTGATCCAGTGGAATATTATTCGCTATTCTTCCGTCTACCATAAACAAATTGAAAACTTTAGTTTCCAAAATACTTACAGTCTCCTCATTGTTTAAAAAATAAAACAGAGAACTCACCATGTGCCACGTTGGTCTAAAATAAGGTTATGTAATTTAAAGGGCTTACTCCATTCACTAAGTGTGTTCTATAGCCAACTATCAAATTAGTTAAACACTAATCTCTGCCCTTTTCCTTCGGCTTCCACATCGATCTATCATGCGTCATTTCAGTCGTCACTCCCTTCTTGATCATCATCATGATTGATTGATCATGTCACCTTTCATGCAATCTATCCATCTTTTCTTAGGCCTACCGACATATTCCAGTATTAGACGAGTCGTAGTCCAGTTTATTTAAAAAAAATGGTGCTGCGTTATATTATTAAATATCTTTATTATGGCATATATCTTAAATTAAGCCCAATTTCCTTAGAGACCTGGCTCCGTGAACTGAAAATGAATCATGCTTTTATGTAGATTAAAACACATGCTCGCTTTAAGGTATATTTTTCTTTTTATTTCATTTATATTGTTATATTTTTCGCGCGCAGTTACGTATAATCTTTTTCTATTATTATTTAAATTTATTATAGTTGTAAAATCAGTAGGTCACAATATCATCGGATGTCAAAATTTATATCACGGTTTTGTCGCTTAAAGAAAAAACTTATCTATTCTCATGTGAATTTGGAATTACATGTACAATATAATGTGTAATAGTAATATAATATTTATACATATACATATAAACATACTGTAAAACTTAACTTCAATTCAAACCAAGTTACATAAAGTTTGTAACTTAATACCAATAAAGTTAGTCTCCTATACCATAATTAAATATAATACAATTTCGTTCGACCGCTGTTCCCTACGAACAACCTACCTGTCGTATTGTTCCCCATCAAGAATCAATTGTAATTATTGATTTAATTAATTTAACGCCCTTGTTTTAACGAAATCCTATTAATTAAAACGATTCTATGTAATTTACGATTTAATTAAAACGATTCTAAGAAATTTGTTTTATAAATTGATGTTATTTTCAACGTTTTTAATGCTTTTTGGAGCCTTTTCAACACACTATCTTGTTATAGTTACCTAACATTTCTGCTGGGTTTTTATATACACTAAAGTGATACGCTCGGATTACGAAGGTACCGCGATAGCGGCCGATGTTAACGAGTCGCGGTTACATTATTGTTCTACTCCATCATCATTAGTAAAAGTACACTAACATTGGCCTAAATTACACGCATAAAATATAAAGTAAGAGAAATAAAGCTTTTAGGTATAAAACTAATACTACAATGTTGTCTTTATGTTTCAATAAATGAACTCATCTACTACTACAAAAAAACCGTAGGTACTAGATTTGTTTATTAAGTCATTTGAACAATTCTCGTAAGTTTTATGAATCTTTTTATGAAAATGTTTTTATGAACATTTTTAATAAAAACCTAGATAAGGAGAATCCTTAAATCGAGTATGAAATTTCACTATAAATTCCTAAAGAATATTATGAGGCCCTGTTCTCGCTCTCACTAAATCTAAATCGTGACCTGACAGTGTAAGTAGGGACCTTGACAGGGCGCTTGGTTACAATCGAAATAGCAAAATATAATATTCATGATTATACCTTGTTTCATAGCAAGATATGATTGTTGTAAACAGACAAACGTCATTTCATGTATGCTACATTGCGGCCGTTACACTATAGGGTTAAGTGTTATTGTGTAATATGGATATCTATTGTTTTAAGGTAATATGGAAAATAGTTGTTTTTCGAAAATATTTTAGAATGTAAGACTTTTAACGTTTTAAACGTAAAGGTTTTTTTTGTTTACAAAAAATCTCATCTTGCTGCGAAACAATGTATACAGATCGACTATTATTATTAGATCTCTCTGGGTTCGCAAAAAAATCTGAATTCAGTTATATTTACCATTATTATAAAGAATGGAATTTATTTATTTTTTAATAGTGACTATAGTCTAAAACTACTAATTGATGTTCACCATTAAAAATCTATATTATCTGTATAACATAGATTTTTTTACGGAAGAAGGTGGCAAACGAGGAAACGGGTCACTTGATGCTAAGTGACTGCTACCCATGGGCATCCGCAACCAGCAAATGAATTGCAGATGCGTTGATACCTTTAATGGACAGAGTAGGGGATAAGCAGGGAAAAGGATATTTCCTCCTCTTTCCTCTTCCCCATTCGTCCCCTCTCTGTCCACTCCTCTTCCCGTTCTCATTCTATCTTCATAAGGAAAGAATGGAAAAGGGAAGAAAACTGAAATTGGGCCTCCAGCACTTCATTCGTCAGACGGCAGAAGCTTACATCTTCACGCCCTTCTTCAGTGGGGATATTTGCAATTTGTAAGAAATCAATCTCACAATGCAGTACGGCTCTGGATTGCTGATAAAGTGATAAGGTTATATACAGGATGTATATTACCTTATATACAAAATTTAAAAAAAGTTATAAATAATTTAAAAGTTTTCTTTGAACAACGCGTCCTTGACGGTAATTATCAACTGTAAGCCAGTGAAAATGATAAATGCTTATCGCCATGATTTAGTAGCCGAATTCATTAGCTGCTGGTGAAGTTAAATTAATAAATTACTTTATCTCCGAAGACTCTTATAATTTCTGCAAATACTTCGTCCCGCTATGCGATTGCGACAAATAATTTAAGGTTTTTCTTACGCTTTCGCTACTAAATAATTTAAGGAATTTTCGATGAAATTTTGGTACACAGATGAATTAAAAGCAAATAGGCTTGTAAATCTTTTCTTAAAATATTTTTTAAAATTGTAAAATATAGGGTACAGTGATTCTCGAATACGGTGATGTAATTTATATTTGTGATTTTGTTAAGAAATATATGTATATCAGTGTTTTTAAAAAATCATCTCTCAAGGCATTACGATTAGGGATATTTTCGAATAATTAAAGATATTGCTCATTTGCCACCTTCTACCATAAAAAAAAATATTGATTTTAATCTGGATAGTATGTCAGGGATGGATTAAAACATATAAAAACAAAAAGTCTAATTAAAGTAATATGCAGGTGAACTCAAGCGCATCGTATATATTTAGAATGTATACAAATAATTATTTAAGTAATGTTATAACCATTGTATCTGTTTTGTTGTTATAGTAAGGAAATTAATGGAAGGTGAAATAAATGGAGTGAATTTCTAAAGTATTTTAATTTAATTATCCTAAGTACTCGGTTGGTATAGAAGATTTATACTAATTGAATAAGACACCTGCAACGTGTTGGAGCAGCTAGAACGATGCAATTTACCCTAACGGTAATAACACCTTAATTGTACAATTCAGTTAATGGGAACTAATTAATTTTGGAGCATTAAAGTACGTAATAGTAATGCGGTGTGCGAAGACGCGGGTATCAACTAGTAATAAATAAATTCTGAGGGTACAAGTACCCACCAAATTCATTTATCCCAATCTTTGACAAACAAGCAATATTTACATTAACGTGTATTTAACACAAAACAAAAGAAAGCGAAATAAAATTTAACATTCTTTTTCTTCTAGAGATGACGATATCACATCTCTATGTTTTGTAATATTTTTACTGTGCACGTAGAGATAGCTCACCGCTTTTTCTGAAGCGGCAACTCTTTCACTTTCTTAGAAAGCGGTAAGAAATAAGTTGTAAAATTTTAGCAAATACCTCAAATAAATGTACAAAATTAACAAACTTTGTATAATGAACATTAATAATATATTTCAAATAATATTAATCTGATAAACTTCTGCTAGGACAATTGTGGGAATGAAAAAAATATGAAGTAATTAATGTACACCTTTTAGTGTTAATTTTATATGCTACTAATTATGCGCTTTATATCTACTTCAAGCACTCAGTATGGTTGACATTTTGTTTGTTACCGCTACTTTCCACTAGAAAGGCTTTAAACAAATATGTTAAATCCCAACTCTTGCAACAACGTCGCTGTGCAGCAGATGTTACATTTACATTTTGACTGTGCTGCAAGTTTTGCAACCGAATAACATGATTAATGCTGTATAAGCCTTAATAAATATAATTATTTAAAAACCCGTTGTTCCGATCGTTTTCCTTTTGCACATTGAACAAATATTCAAATAGCTTAGTTCGAACAAAAGGCACACCATTAACAAAAATACCTGCATTTTATGCTTTACAGCCTTTTCTAGGCTATCATATCTATCAATAAAATAAAGGGTAAATTTTGTCTTTTTAAAAGATTTCTTACAGAAAACACGACGATTTTTTTGGTATAGAACCAATGCTCATACAACTTGAACACGAGGTATAATAGCAAAAATATTTATTCAGTATTGCTTGCGTAACGTTGAAAACGATTTGTTCAATCAGAGCTCATGGATCCCGGGTGTGTTGCGGGTCTTACCTGCGCGGTCTTGTTGTTTATTATATTTGTTTTGCAATCTGAATTCATACTTCTTTTTTGTTTCCGATATTCCCAACAAAATAATTCAAAGTTTAAAACGCCTCGAAAAACACCCAAAGTTCCCTTTACATAAAGTACCTATTGTTATTTAAATTTTTAACTAGGTGGTGTTATTCTTAATCTTAAAATGTTTTTTTTTCGCCTTGGTAATCCCTGTCAGGACTAAAACAAAGTTATTAAAAATGTATTGTCATCCGTCCTTGATACGAGTGCAAATTTCTAAATCTATCAAATGTCTACAAGTTAGTAAAAATACATCGAAATATTTTGTTACATAAATAATACACAGGTGAAGCTAGCGAAATAATGGATAATATAAATGGATTTTATAAAGCCTACTAAAGTATAATATGTTTGAATATATTACTTATTTTTATGGGTCCAGGTAAGGCTTAAAACTATGCCAAGATATATCAAAAGATGAGAAGCAGTGTTTGTAGTCAAATAGAACTGTGTGATTATGGCAATACCTCACCTAAAATGACTTAAACTTAATTGTTAAAATTGTTGTCTTTTCTGTTTGAAACAAACACAAATTCATTGATAATATTTGTAAATAAACACATATTTATTGATAATATTTGTAAGTTCTAATAATAAAAGGTAAATCCATAAAGCATATGATGTTTGTAAGCAATGTGATTCTTACCACAATTAGCCTTTTTGATCCCGTTGATTACAAATATTATTTTAGTAAAAACTACGAAAGTTTAAAGAGATATATAATATATACATGCTTGATTATTTTGTCAATATAAATGCTGTAGATTTTGCGTAAATTAATAATTGACACACACAATAAATATATGTGTTCTCTTCACACAGTAACATGTAATAAATCTGTTAAAATTTACAGCAAAATATATATGTGATCGGCCCTTTGTACACAGCCCTGGTTTTTTTATCATCTTGTTTCGGCAACGCTTGAATAGGGACGTACCCTTTGCCATGATTCGTGGGAATTGTTGTCGAGTTTCCCAGATCAAAGCTTTGTAGTTTTCGTTTATGTGTTTCCTGGAATTGAAAAGCAGGTGTTATTTCTTTATTTATCTTATTTGTATACTATAAAAATATCATTCGCCTATCCCAATCCACTGTTGGACGTAGGCCTCCCCAATATATGGAGGGTTATGCCCATTCTCACCACGCTGCGCGGGCAGGTTGATAAGCGCAGTAACCTTTAGTCAGCGACGCTGCTGCCCCTTACTGCTTGGCATTAGGTTATCCCGCCATCAGTCGTCTCGGACCGCTAAGATGGTACATGTCTCTTTCGTTTAGTCGCCTTTTACGACTGCCCTGGTATAAGAGGGGGTAGTAATATTCTTAATTGCCGCCACAACATAGCAGAAAATGTGTATAATAATATAAATTTTACAAAACTGTATGGGATGTATAAAGCTTTGATTATTTTTGTTCAAACTCTGATATAACGGTCATTCGGTAAAAAGTCGTTAATACGTTAATACAATTTTCATTTAATATAGATTCTCGGTACACTCAAAAATGAATCAATTTATATTTACAATACTGCAATTATTTATTGAATGATAAGTATTTATAAGTTTTTTTTTTCGTCTGAATTTTCTTCTTATTTATTTTCATTCTAGTTGTGAGACAACTTTGAAGATCAAAGCGTACCATGTGCATTCCTGAGCCAAGCACAAATAAGCTTAAATTCACACAATGAATAATGTCCTAATGTTAAAATAACCGCTTTCCTGTTACCATTAATCACATAGCGACAGACATTTCCGACATTTTTTACACGAGACAAAGGAAAATATATGTCATTCGCCGACGTGGCCTAACTTAGAAAAGATAGGTTTTGCTTATTATCTCGACTTGATGGTCTACAGGGGTTATATTCAATGTAATTGAATTTTTAGCATTTGCGATACGTAGATAAATACTAAAGTTTTCTTTTAGGTCACTCTATACATGCTATTAGACGAAATCGGATGAATCTGGTATATACCCACAGGTAGAAGCAACAGGTACCATAATAATATAATTGGTCAACTTATATATATCCTTATATGTATGTTATTTGATCAGGACCTAGACTATATGTTACATAATATGTATATTGATAAATCAAGGTTAAGTTGAGTGCAGAGCTAAACCTGGGACCAACATTTTTAAATCGTAAAAACCAAATTAGGTTGAACCCTTGTGTAAATCGTATGTTGACGTACGCTGAAATGTTAGACTCGAGTTCGATTTGAGTTTCGCCAGAGTTCAACCTAATTTGGTTTTACGATTTTATAATGTCGGCCCCAGATTTAATTAGGCAACCCTGATTCATCAATGTACATAGTATCTATAACACATAATCCAGGTCCTGTTCAAATAACAGATAAGAGTCTAAATTTAGAAGACGTTTATCCACTTCCGTTCCGTTCTTTCCTACAAAATGTTGGCTGACAGTCGAGTGACATGTTAGGTCTTTTTCCGCCTTATTCTATATTTTACATTTTTTATGTTTCGAATTCTGATAGTATTTTACTTATGGGTACATTTTTTTTATAATTTCCTTTCCATCTAACAAGATATAATTTAATTTAATATATTACTTTAGAAAATAAAACTCCAGACATTTCATATTATATCGACTTTAATCTCAATGGAGCATTAAAACTCCAAAAGTTGCATTAACCCTCTACCAACTTCGCACATTAAAGCTACGTACCAGCGAGTACAAATGAATTTGTTATGAAAAACATTAAAACGCACTTACAGAAAATAAAACCTTTCTCTCTCTCTGGCTTCCAAAAGATTTGCTCGTAGCAAATCTTTCTGAAACAACAGATAATGCTAACAACCCTTTTCGTACTTATGTATGTGTTCTCGGCACAGAAGGACCTTAGTCCATACTCTATAGTTTTTAGTATAGTTCTAGTCATGTTTTTGGCACGGCTTGTGACTTAAAACTTCACCACTAGAGATAAGCTATTATTATATTAATAAATTGCCATCATGATAAAAGAAAACATACAAATGTAAAGGCAAGAAGACACAAATTATGATATCAATTACATTACTTAATTAAATTAAATTAAGAAAGAAAGTATCAAATATATATTTTTCTTAAAACGGAGAGGACTTTCCTTTAGATTTGATATACTGTCTCTCATATAACAAATATTACATCCGTGGGATAATAAAATAAAAGGGTAGGTTGGGGGCGATGAGAAAGCCGTTTTTCATTTAGAGGCATAAAGAAGGTTTACAGCGAATGTGTGCGTGCGAGGTTATTACGGCATCCTTAAAACCTGGTTACACATATGCTAGTATTGTGTCTAAAATATTTAGCGATGTGTTACTTTATTATATACAATCTGATATATATATATAACAGTATTTATATATGTAACAGAATTTATTATAAGTGTACATAATTGCAGTTGTCACGTTCATGTGTATGAGCTGTGTCATCTACAAACATTTGTATGTCACTTTTTACTGAATACTATATTCGGTAAAACACGATATATTTGATACCATTGAAATAAAACATGCTTGCACTATAAAACTAAAGAGTCAAACAATATGGAAAGATAGCTGCTTTGGTGACCTGCCTTCAAATTTGTATTAAATCGATGTTCAGATTTAATACAAATTTGCGTGCTCATGATTGAATTTCAGGTTATGAAGCTAATTGTGACAAGATATGAGATTAACCACAATGCTTATCATTAGCCTTTATAATTTCTCTGTCGGGGTTAAGACTAGAAACAGAGATTTAACTGATATTCAACACACTTTTCTAGTTCGTGCTTAAATATTATATTTTAGTTTTTATATTTTAGTTTAGGTGGTGTGTGTGACGTCATAATACTTAGAGATTGCTATACAACTGTAGATTTTTAGACAGTTTTATGCTATTAATGATATGCAAACCTATAACGGGAAGAAAGTAGTTTACGTCAACTGCAAACATTTTTGTCTACCAAGAGAACGATCCCACCAGGTGAAAGCGGCTACTATGCAGGTTTATGGAATGATTAGGATTTTCAAAAATTACAATCGTACCAAGACTATAAATTATTTTAAAGTAGGTCTTCTTTAGGTGTGTTTTAAATTTATAATTTGGTTTATCAATTAACAACTTCGTGCATCCGGTACGTTTGAATAGACGATAAGGAAATACGCGTTATTTGTAATCCCATGATTTCAGTCAGTTCGTGACTATGCAATCTAAACACAGATTTATACCTAAACCGATATAAATACATGTGAAGTGGTACTCAATCCTTATTGATTAAATTGGTTTGAACTTTGAAAAATCGCTCATATTTTATCGGTAATAGCTCAGTATCAAAGCATTATCAAGCCAATGTGGAAGCTATTATAGTCTAAATAGTGAGTCGTAAGTAAGTTTCAATTAAATCATTTATATATTATCTACATTGTACAAGTACGATTTTTTTAAATATTAACTATTGAAGGTTTAACTTTAATTATAAACAGAACCTTTCACTTTTTCAATTTTAAGATTACAAATCTACAAAAAATACTCGATAAACATACTTAGATAAAAAAGGCATAATGGTCGGACAACTTCACCGATAACTTCTTTAAACAGGTTTATTAACTGTGAAACAAGTTAATATTTTCTGCATTAGAATAACTCTACATACAATATGATCCTTTATTTTTATATACAACGACAAAATCATTGAAGTTTTCTTAGTAGAAACTGAATCGTGTATGATACCATAAAATATCATATATTTTTTGCTTTATGGCATCACCATAACCCATAACATATATAGATTTTTTTTATGGTAGAAGGTGGCAAACGAGTACGGGTATCACCTGATGTTAAGTGAGAGCTACCCATAGACATTGTAACAAGCAAATATGTTGCAGATGTGTTGCCTACATTTAATAGATGGATAGAGGATAGACAGGATATTTGCTTTTAACCGTTAACCCCCACCCCGTCCAATCGCTTGCCCGTTCCTATCCTATCCCTATAAGGAATGGGTGGGAAGGGGAAGAGGACTGAAATTAGGCCTCCGGCACCTCTCTCATCAAACGAAACGCAGTGTACTTCTACTTGTCGCATGTCTTCTGTGAGGTGGCGGTATTTCACCGATCGAGCCGGCACGTTCTTGCAAAAGATGTTATTGCAGGCTCTACCACTGTTGTTACCTATTACCTTGTTGAAAAAAATCTTAAACCACTTGTATGTTCTAAGTGAAACTTGAACTAGAAAATACTTATTGCTTTGAGGTACGACAATTTAATATCTTAACATTACACCTGTTTTATCAAATATAAATACAACACACAATGATCACACATATATCAGTCATTATATTTAAAAAAATATTCCTTTATACAATAAAAGGAAGGTAGTGATAAAATAACAAGTCACGTCCTGAGATTACAGACATGGTTGCCAATGATAGCTCTCTACGCCGCACGTTTTATATCGTAATAACATGAAACGTGCTAAACAAGACCTTACGTACCATTTTAAAATTAAACAATACAAATAGCTTTTATGTAACTACGATAACTTGGCGTCTACCTCGATTTTAACAAAGAAATAAAATTTCGCAATCTTTACAATAAGAATCTAAATCATTCGGGTACAAAAAATAATTATATTCGAAATTGAAAAACATCTTTCTAAATTATACAGACTTCTTAAGATATATCTTTATTTATATATAGACCTTTGCAGGGGTTCTCGGAACAACCTACCAAAGTTTCGTCAAGATCTACCCAATGTTTTAGGAATAGGTTTGGTATAATAAACATGTCAATGCGGCGAGAGTTACAAATTGCAACCTTGAAAGGAAAAAACCTGAGTACTTATTTAGTAAACTTAAGTCTCATTCGTATAATAAGACCTATAATACCAAAAATCGAGGTAATCTGCCCATACATAAGCATAAGTCTACAGCTTTTAGGGGCAGCTTCCGCTACGCCGCAACTAAATGCTGGAACAACATACCACCCCCACTAAAATCGGTTCTATCCAGATACGTTTTTAAAAATAAACTCAAAGCCTATATTGTTGGAAAGCATAGGACTGTAGTGGAAGCTGTGTATATTAAAAAATAACCAGATTTCATGAATATTATCGGAATTGTGTAAGTATTTAGGTGTATAAAGGTGTCTATGTATATGTATGTCTATGTATGTATATATATGTATATGTAATATGAGGTAATATCTATAATATAATAGCATAATATCTATTTTCTTTTAATATTTGTGCATGTCTATTTATATATCACATAATTACTTTTATATTAAACTAGGGCGAGGCCCTAACTGAAAAACAACGCTTCTTATGAAGTTATAGGCTGAGTTAGGGACCTATTCGTCGCCGCTATAGTATCAATTATATCTTATTTTATTTACTTTATGAAGCTAAAATATATTTTTGTTTACTTAATGTGGTTATTATAATGTAATGGAGTGTAGTGGCAACAATAAACTATTTTCTTTCTTTCTTTCTAGGAATGCATAGAGGACAAACATACAAACATTGGTTTTTATTTATATAGATAGATAACGGAGCACAGGAGCAGTGGTTCGCCTATTGATAAGGGCTGAGTACACTCTCTTCTTGAAGGACCCTAAATCACCTCATCGTCATGTTTCAGCCATTTTACTCAAAAACTTAGTATATATGTACTACTTAAACGTTCTTTATCAGTCACTCCGCCTGTACCGTACGTACTTTTCAAACTTTATTTGAATCTTCCCGGCCCTTATTTTGACAAGTAGTCCAACTTCAAGTCGTTTGCGGTTCGGAATTCGTACCAATGGTGAAGCGCATATCCCCGCTCATATCTGTTTTCGACTCTGACGCAGTGTGGAACTTCCCTTTCTTTGAATTTAACTTTGTTTGCAAAAAAAATCCTGTACACATTTTTTTAAATTAAATCATAACTGGTAACAAAAAGGCATAAAAGCCCATTTACAAAGTCATTTTCACCGGCACTACCTTAAATTCATTTCAAGCGTAAAAAAGGTTCCCGTGTTCAAACACGTCATCGTCGTTCACTTAAAAAGGGTTAAACATATAGGTTTTTATCTTCAAATTCAGATATTTACATATCAATTAGACATTTTGGTGTGTAAAAGTCCGAATTTAATTTGCTAAATGCTTAATTTGATTTATAGAAGTCTAAATTTGTTTTTAAAAATGCTGATTTTGAAATGCAAATGAATTTGTAGTTAAAAACTTTAATTCTAAAATTTTCCGTTAATCCGAGGGGTTGTATATTCTTGACTACCCTTTCATATTGAAGAAAAATCGCTACGAAATAAATAAGGCAAGATTTATAGGGTCAGATTGAACTTTCTTGTATAATTGAATTAGGATGAGTCCTTTGAAGAGAACGAGATTCAATTTATATTAATTTCGTTCAAATAATAAATATTCAAATTTACAGAAATATATTACTATAATGTTTTGCACGAGTTTTTGGTTTTGGTTTTTGAGATTTTGGTTGTCATGGTTACGTAATGTCATGTAATGTAATGTCAAAAAGATGTTATTGTCATATCATACATTACCATGGTAAGATGTATTAGGTTTCCTTTTCCCTCTGGAAGGTTTTTGTTTTCAGGATTAAGGGTACCCTGTATGTCATTTTCTGGTTTTATCATAAAGAAAAGTAAATAAAAAAACCAGAATAAAGTTTCGTAATTAAAACCAATATACTTTACTTACTGTAGGGGCACAGGCCTCCTCTCTGAGAGAGGACTTAACTTATTATTCAAATAATAATAATAATAATTACAGAATAAACTTATTTATAAATATAAATTAGTATGCGCACGCACACGCGTAAGGGAGTCGAGAGCGGCACCGTAGAGCGATGACAGCACGAGAGAGCATCATGCCGTTTGCCGACACGGCATACTACTCTATTTTGCTGCAAAGACGCGTCAATAGATGTTTCAGAAAAAAAAATCTTACGTCTTATAGCTCTACCCTGGGCAGATAGAAATAGCAATCATAAGAAGTGATAGGCACGAAATAAAATTTGAGATTTTTTTGTTCAAAGTTTAGCAGGATAATAGTGTATTGTAATTTTTTACACAAAGTAGTTCTTTCGCTAAGTCGCTACAAAATGTAGTAATTGTAATGAACGGGCGGTGCTGTATAAAGTTAGTATTTCAAAGGAGGGCAATTATTTTAAGCTCAAATGCTAGACTCACGTAAGCGTTAATAGAGCTATGTCCTGCAGCTATTTAGCTTTCAAACACTCGAGAACTTTATTCAACAGCTGCTGCATTACGGAAGTTTTGTCAAATTTACAGTTACAATAGTTGCCGGCACTTAAGTTTTGCAACTGACTGCCATGAATATCTCTAGAGTTTATAACTTAAAACTCTACGGTACTTTAAACAATTACAGGAAGACGGACGGTGACCTCTTTTAGCAATTGATTTTATAATGTGAGAATAGTAATAGTTATGTGAGGTTTATTGACATTGATACGTCCATCCCTGGTATCGCTGGAAAGATGGAGTTGAGAAGTACTGCGTGTACTTCAAATTCAAGACTGATGAGAGGTGGAGCGGGAAGTGGACTCTTGTTCTCGGAGATCAAGGCCCACTTTGGGTCACTGCGCCACTCTAATCAATTAAATCAGATAGCAATTGGTACATACCATGGTTGGTACCTACATATGTATTGATTTCCTTTTTAATATATTATAAAAATACGATACATAGATTCTTATCCGCCTAATTTTATCTTTCATCGACGTGCTTAGATTTGTTTGATACTTTAGGCATTATTTTTTGTCGTCGCTTGGGACATTACGTGTGTAATTTCCTCCTACACCTTACAAGTTATCTAACCACCAATTTTACTGACTTGCTAGTTTGGTCGTGAAACGTTTTTGGTAAACCCTCGGGAACTTAATCGGGATGTGCGCTATTCTTTTAGACCTCAAGGTTCCCTTCGGCAATCATCTTGTTCAGTTTGATAATTTAATAGCCTACAAGTAATTTAAAAACTCTAACTTTAAAACCAAACATTGAAAGTTGCCAGCCATAACGTAAGTATCATACTATTTCCGTATCATCGTATATAAGTATTACACGTATTAATCTAGCTTTATAGATAAAATTAAAATTTATTTTCGTAATGTAAGTGTCAATGGCGGCCACATCTTTCGAGCTAGCGATACTTTATAGTGCAGAAAAGTCATTGAATGAAGTCTCGTATGTAATTTAGACTTTCGCGACGTTTCTAGTACTTTACAGCACTCATGGTTACGAGGGAACAGAGATGTCTGACGTCCCAGCTATCCAAAAACATCCCAATATCAATAGAAAAGATGGTCGAATGCCACTAACTTCTTGGGTTCCTGTGATTAATAAAATTAAATCCCATCCAGGACATACCACTTCAAGACATCAAAATATTGTAAGCTGTTAGCTGTTGTTGTCAGCATAGATCAGAGTAACCTGTAAAGTACTCACGTGTACCTGTCGAATCATGAGTCTAATAGGATTAAAAAACTCAATTACCCTAGGGCTCAAAAATAATAGTGACCCAAGTGAGCTTAATAATATCAAATACTTCTAATAATGTTCATACTAAGCGCACTTGGCTCTTTGCCAACTCTTCAAGGCTGACAGCGATTATCAGCGACAATAAATGGAAGAAACCACTCAGTATTTTTTCATATAGATAAATGAGAATAAAAATCGAAGGCCCTAATAATCTGCTGTGCCTAAAAACGAATCAAAAGTGGAACAACTCAAAAATATAATTTAAATCATTGAACAAAAAAGTGTATGCGAAAAGACAAATAAAATTCATTAGATTTTATTTCGACGTAGTAATAGTGTTGATTGTGACATTTCTATTCAAATACAGTGTCACAGTAAGGAAGAATATAAAACAACGATAAAATTACCATATAACACGACTTTTTATGTCCGTAAAGGGGGAGCCTAAGAGCATAATAAATTTTGACAATTACGATCAAATAGCAGTAAGAAAAAATCTCGTTCCAGGTTTACTTCACCAAAGTCTTGTATTTGTAAGATTCGTGTGTGCACATAAAATGATACTAATATTTTATAATTATTTTTATAAAACATAAGGTCCAAAATAAATTTATCCAATAGACATACATATATCCATATATAATACATAATCATCAGAAAATTTTGCCAAGTTTTAAAAGGTGAGCCGTAATCTTTGGTAAAAGATCAAACAATAATTAAATATGTTAACAGTGGTAGGGCCCGCAACAACAACAACTGTTGCACGAATGGGCCGGCTCGACCGGTGAAATACCACGACCTCACAGAAAACAGGCGTGAAGTAGAAGTACTCTGCGTTTCGTCTGATGAGTGAGGTGCCGGAGGCCTAATTACAGTCCTCTCCCCCTTCCCACCCTTTCCTTATAAGGATAGGATGGGAACGGGAAGAGGATTGGACGGGGAGAAGGGGCGTGGAAAGGGAATTATCCTTTTTCCTGTCTATCCATTCCTCTGTCCATTAAAGGTAGGCAACGCATCCGCAACACATTTGTTTGTTGCGGATGTCTATGGGTAGCGCTCACATAACATCAGGTGACCCGCTTGCTCGTTTGCCACCTTTTACCATAAAAAAAATGTTCATCGATTATTGAGATTGGTTATGGTTGGGGAGCCGAAGCGGGGATATCTGTACATTCTCGATCGCGTCACATTTACATATAGATGGTACCTTGGACTCTGTTAAGCACCACAAATCACTCATCTCCCTAGAGCTGGGCGTGTAAGGTACTCCATTAAATGTGTTCAAAATATCGACCATCGGACATACTCGAACGCGTCTGGTTAAGATAGGGAGGTGGTTTACAAGATAATATGCACACTGCATTTCAATAATCGGACGATTTGAGCGCGATGTGCAGGGATCACAAACTTGTTATACAAAACCGTCACCTGGACATCCTCCAGCGCGGTTAATTTTTTTTTTATTTATTTAATGGAAGTTTTTTTTTTTTTTTATAAGAGTAGGGGGCAAA
>JWHW01007679.1:131488-143206 GCA_000931545.1 Papilio glaucus
TGTCATAGGTACATAAAATGACATAGGGTACTTTCATCCTGAAAATAAAACTGTTACCGAGGTATGTACAACTTTCATTAACTATACTTGTTGCCATGGTGATGTGTGACTACATTTCTACTGGTGAAAGTATTTTTAAAATTGATTGAGTAGTTTTTAGTTTATACAGAACAATCAAATCTCTTGTCTTAAGAATATAAGTACAGAATATAGGACTATATACCTTCTCCACATATATACAAGTACCAATTTCAATGTATGTCCGTAATATGCCGGTTTTACTTCTCGTGGTTATTTTTGTTTTACCTTCTTTATCGAAAATGTAAATTATAATATTAAAAGTTTTATTACTTGTTTTAACAACGAACTATCTCTGATACAGCCAAAGTTATTAGTCAATTTCAGTATCAAGGCTTTATAAAGGTACTGAAAGCTAAGTCGTCCGATGCAAGATCACACAATGGATTCTGAGAAGATGAAATATCGTAATCATCTCTGTTCATGCTTTGTTACGTAAGTACCTGGGAGACCAGTATTTTTTTTTATCTTCGTTAATATCGTATTTTATCGGAAAAGGCGCATGATATTTACTACCTGTTGCTCATGGCTTCACTCTCATTTTGAACTAGATTTTATTTTGGTTTTTAAATCAATTTGAACTACCTTAAGAGATGTTTAATAATCGCCTACCTGAATAATTGATTCAAAGATCCATCCATAAATATTTTTAAATTATCAAATTAATTATCAAGATTCATGATCAAAATGAGATAATTATTATAATAATTATCTCATTTTGATCATTTGATAGATGAATCTACAACATTTAAGGTACCCTCCGTGTGGCATAACCGTGCGGCACGTC
This sequence comes from Papilio glaucus, assembly GCA_000931545.1. Taxonomy (NCBI): domain Eukaryota; kingdom Metazoa; phylum Arthropoda; class Insecta; order Lepidoptera; family Papilionidae; genus Papilio; species Papilio glaucus. Next base: position 132,354 of record JWHW01007679.1, read on the forward strand.
CTGTGTGCTAAAACATATCAGGAAGTGGAGAATGCTTATACAATTAAATAGCAGTACTCATTAATACACATCGAATACCTTGTACAATTATTTTAATCCGATATCCCGATATAAATTTTGATTGTCAAGATAAAGTCTTTCGGTGTTAAGGGAATAAATTAAAATAAATGTGATCATCTAAAGTTATCTCACAAAGGCAATTGAGTTAATAAATTTAATAACTTAGAGAATTCAATTTATCTAAGCCTCTTCTTATAAAGTTATATCTTATTTACAAATTTTATTGTTAAAATATGCCTTATTAAATTACAAGTTAAAATTCATATTTTAAATCGAACAATTATGGATATGGGTATCAATAGAAATATAAATAGGAATTCTGAAGTTCTTAGATATACTAGAACATTTATTGACAGCGGTGCTTATTATGACATGGTATGTATACCTTGTTTCTCAGCATAACGTGATTTTTGCAATGCTAATAACATAAGTTATCCATATTACACAATTTCACTTCACTATATCGCACGATTTCCAAAAAATTACATTTTCGATGAAAGTATAAAAAGTGTAATGGCCGCCATGTATTGTAATTTACAGTCATTCGTTTGTTGTAAAATCCTATCTTGCAATGAAAACAAGGTATATGTCACCGGCTAATTTTGAACTTTGTCAGTTCATAATGGGATTAGACATATTATTAACACTTGGCCAATTATGAACTGCGCGAATCATTGACAATTTGACGAGTTATTTCTCGACAGTTTATAGACTGTAGAAGGTATATCGTCAAATTGTAAAAATATATTTTAATTGTTAGAATGGAAGATAATTTAGATAAAAAATATAATCTTAAAAATATGATTATCAAAGAATTTGTTGTTGTTGGTTTGTTGCCTTTGACGTAATACGTTAAATTGTAAAAGATTCGTTCAGATTACAACAACATACACACATACGCAAAGTTTATAACATGCCAATTATAAACTGGCAAAGTTCAGGTCGATTACATGCATATATTTGTAAAGAAATCATTATTGTTTGAGCAGTTGTCTATGCTAGTTTGTATAATTAAAAGCTAAGTCTGATAAAAAAGCACAATGGCGCCGCCTTGTTAATACTTTGCAAACGTTATATCGCAACAAAGGCGTTTCATTTTTCAGCTTCGAAGATCTTTAGATACGCTTCTTTAAGCACGAAATCTTAATTTTTAATAAAAAAAATGGTCTAGCTTTTCTTAAATAATATTATAAAGGCTGTGTTTAACGACACAATTCAAACAAAGCAAATTATAATACTACGCCAAAAAATATTCTACGTCGTAGAAATTCAAAGGCAAACACTTTCCAAGTTTTAACTTGATTCTTTTTTTGTTTCAAGCGTATTCTATTTATTCTAAAGGTAGGGATTAAGCAAGCAAAGGGTGAGACGACGACTTTAATAAAACATTAAATTAAAAACAGTTTTCATTGTAAAAACTCTTAGCATACATGTAACCATCAAGATAAATACAGGGTGATCGGAAATAACTTGTACAACGGAAGATCACAGATATCTTGACCGAAAATATAGACAATTTGTTTTTTTTGCTGGCTACATTTATTTACAAGATTTTTCTCTGTTATTAAGTTTACATTTAGCAAGCAAATGGCTTTGCCACAAGAAAATAAAAACACAGACAGTCATAAGGACTGCTGACAGAAGTGAAAACTAAAAACAGGTGAGAAGGCGCGACAATAGTTCAAAAATCTTAACAATAAAATTCAGAACAGAAAACAAGAAATTAGCATACCGTCGCTGACGCATGTCGATCTACCGAATCTATAAGATTTTCTGCTACCAATTATCATCTAACGCGGCTAAAGAAGTTTTCCTTCCTAAGTCCTTAGGCGCCTGAATCAGCGCGTACAAATTAAACACTATTTTTTTTAATTTCGCTATAATCTAGGTATCTCTTGGGTTAATGTTGGGTAAGGAATTATTTTAATAATAACTGGACCTAGGATATGGTCAAGTAATCATTAAACTTTCGTAAATACCTGGATCATAACAAAATTTTAATAAAAACTTTACCAGTGTTACTCTATGATACCTAATATCAGCGCCTAAAAATTTTGAATATATTTTTGTGGCTTAACCGTTTGCCAAATCAAAGTTTTACAACAGAGTAAAAATCTTGTAAATAAAATTAGTTATCCAAGAAAATCCATTGGAGCTTTTACTTATTACTCAAGCAGGCGCTTTACTTTGTGTAATTTGTTTCATCACCACTGCTCAAAATCGGTAAAGGAAAACATCGTGAGGAAACCGGCATGTCTTAGAACCACAAAATTCGACATATTTGATTTTTTTTTAATTCTCATCATTTTTAAGGAACTTTGTATATAGTGTTGGTTAAATTATCATATTATCGGCAATGGAATCTGTGATCTTCCTTTATACACGTCATTTCCGGGCACCCTGTATATTATATACATATACTCACATTTATATACACGATTATGCGTTGATTAAGACTTGACTATGATACAACTTTTTATTAGTAAGCATCAGGAACAGTTGTGAAGTGCCAGAGTGAGTGAAGGGACGTGTACACATACTGTTTTAATCCGAGCTGGGTTTCGCAGGAAAATGTTACTATAGTATTAGAATATTGACCTTTGAGATGCATTGCTTGAGAAGTATGTTTTGCGTGCCCCAGAATAATAGGCATTGTAAGGCAAAAGTGTGGTTAATAGAGGACGTTGTGACTAAAATTGAGAAACGTATGCTTCGGTGGTGACGGTGTCAAAACGAATTTGTGTTGCAAAAGGGAGTGGCAATGTATAAGTTTATATCGATTAGATTAATGACATACATAAAGGCGATATAAGGAGTACCTGTAACCGACGAGTGTGCCGCGTATTCACTTCTATCTTCTAGAAAAAGCGAGAGAGATTTCTTACGGTATCTCTTATTGTTCTTGGAAATACCGAATTAATGTTGTCGGTATATTAACAAACGTGACGACAGACTTACGAAACAAAAACAAAAGTGAAAATATATATGATATTTGTCTACGTCTTGTACATTTCATATGGTAAACTCTTTAATAATATTTGATTATATATGTATATCTCTTAATAATACTAAAATATGTATTCATTATTCATTTGGTCACGATAATGTTCAGCAAATACGTACCACTCAGCTAGTTGCGTAATATTTATGTTACATTATTCGCTCGCTATGATAGTCTATACAATAGAAACTAACAATGCATCACCTTACGGTGTAATATCATTTTATAGTGAATTTAAAACTTAATTCATCAAATGTCTATCATATATGAATCATTACGCAATAACTTTATCAATCAGTCAAAACGTTGTTCCTTAGCCCCTATTAATACATATGATATGGTATTCCACGACCATTGAACTCTAAGGAATACCTTAAGATAAATCTCATACAAATAAGAAGAATGTATATAATTCTTTTTTTTTGTGACTGAAAGGTCACTGTTTGCCTTGAGGAGGCATTTACAGCTACACCGGGCTCGAGGCGGCAGGGCGCAGAGGGCGCCTAGCCTAAGTCTCTTTTTTATATAATTCGAAAGCTTTCAATTACTTATGTTACGAGATCGACATTTCTACACCGAAATCTCAGTTCATTATATTGCTGTATAGCGCCATCTATTAAACAGCAGGAATTAATGAAAGAAAAGAATCTAAAAGATAAAAACGAAAAAAGTGGCAAGGATTCCTGGATTTCATTAATCAAGGTAATTTTTCAACTCCTCGCGTTTGTATCTAAATACATATTTTCCGTCCAAGCTTGTTAATTTTGAGTACTCGTTAAATGTGTTAAATTATGGAATTTACAGGAGTTTGTGTTAGGGTCGAACTTATGTAACGTTCATTCTAGCACTTTCTGCATGAATGCCCACCAGTGGCACTAATAAATCACCGCTTCAATAATCATCAAGCCCATTAAGCTGATGGTGCGGGTAATAGTCTTTGAATAGCGATCGAAATTGTTAAGAACATCTGTGCGTGGCACTGATTCCTTGCCGATGTTATACGAATGAATTACGTAAAAAGTATAAGTAAATCACGAATACCTCCAATTAATTGACAGATATTATTAATTTACCTGAACATGACGTGGGAAAGTAGATGAAAGTTATTCTTTCCAATAAACACAGAGTGCCATATTTACCTGTAGAACTTATCAATCGGTACGTTCGTCTTCTATTCTCCACTGTAAGGTGGTTTATGTACATAGCTTCATTGGAGATTTAAGTTTTATGAATGTGTTGCCATAGTTTGATTTTGCCATTGATAAATATATTCGGTATTTTACTTGATATTGATATTACAAAGTAGCGAGAAAAATTAAGCTTAGGTGTTAATGTCGTAACCAGCATTAAAACAGCTTTGCAATAAATACGATTAGAAATAATAAATGGAAAGGTTGTATAGGAAGAAAGGTTGAGGTACAAGATGCAAGTGAGATATTTTAAGCCTTAGTACAACGAAATCCGTTAATTTTGTCTACGTAGCAGATTGACTTGTTTTAATTTTTGACAACGATGCTTGATAAAAAAACATTCCAATCCATTTTCAAAATTGTATTTTTCGAAAAAGTTCGTCAGAACAAGAAAAACATGAAATAGTGCAATTATTTTTGTACAAACTTACTCATAGTCTACAAAAATGTTTATCAAAATCATTTTTTTTTCTATATTAAATTTAGTTAGACTGGTATAACCGATGGCAAGATCGTAACGTACTTAGTATTCCGACCAGCGTTACTTCGTGGTACATAACTTCCCAAATAAATCATTGTACACGCGCCTGTCGTTTCAATAAGGGACAAAATTAAAAAACCGAACCGTTACATTTATAATCTATAGAATGTTTTATTTGTAAATGTTAATAAGTAAAACATATATATAAAAGTTCTTAAGGTATTTTGATGTCAAAATCGAAAAAAACGACACACTAATGCCCGTAAATCAGAGGGGGAAACGTTAAGGATCTGTGTTTAGCACGTATGAATGTAGAAGAAGCGACCCTACATTCATATAGCATACGGGTACTGTTCAATTTCCTTTCATTAATATGTCACTTATCAGGCTGTAAAGACACAAGTTTGAGGATATAAACACTTTTGCGACGTATATTCGACTTGTCATTTTTTTTTCAATTATCCTTTAAACGTGTAACAAAATTACTTTCTCGTTGCCATTTCCATCTATAAAACTTTGTGTTTGAAGTCGTCGTGGCGCTAGTTCAATCTCCCTATCAGTTGATGAATCGAGTCTTTGATTACATCGATATCTCATCCTTGTAGAATTTATTCGTAGAAAATTTTTCTTATTACAATTTCAATTAAAACTCTTTTCCGTTTTCAAAGGTTAATTTCATATTAAAAGTCTTTCTCTAAAAAAATCGAATCGCCTGACTGATCTGATTTTTTTCTTTTTGACAACTAACAATTTTACAACTAAGGAATTGTCTGTACGTAGGGAATGCTGTTTATTATAGCATATATATTTGAGTAAGTAATCAAATTACCGAGTTTTAGTAAATAGTTGAACCAAGTATTGTTCTATTATACATCGATCCTTGAGAGAGGCCTTTGTCCAACAGTGACCGTGCAAAAAAAAAATTATAATGATGATACGAAATACACTTTCACTCTGAAAGACTAGACTACAAAAATTTCTGTGGTAAAGATAAAAAACTCTAACGAGTGCTAGCCGAAGCTGAGAACACAACATAAGAGTTTTTTTTTATGGTATAAGGTGGCAAACGAGCGAGCGAATCACCTGATGTTATGTGAACGCTACCCATAGACATCCGCAACAAGCAAATGTGTTGCAGATGCGTTGCCTACCTTTAATGGACAGAGGAGGGCATAAACAGGAATAAGGATATTTCCTTTTCCCCGTTAACCCCTCCCCGTCCAATCCTCTTCCCGTTCCCATCCTATCCTGATGAGGAAAGGGTGGGAAGGGGAAGAGGACTGAAATTAGGCCTCCGCTCTAGTTCTTCAAATTTCAGTGTTTCCATCCAATTATGACGAAGACCTACAAGAAAAGAGTGAATATGCTGTTAATCTTTCGATCACATCACCACTGGCCAGGTGGGATTGCGGTCAAGAGCTAGTTTATTTATTATAAATTTAATAAATCTAGCATCCACCGTATTGTCACGGGTAGATGTATTATTTATCATTAGATGAGCATTCTACTCGCGAAGCTTAAGTCCAGCAAAGAAAACATTGAGATTTGTCCTGTGTTTTGATGAACTGAAGAACCTATAAATCGATAACTAAAGTATTTCGGACGCGATGGTAATTTTTTTATGACCTTTTTTTTACAAATACGAAAGTAGAGCAATTATTTTATACATTTTTTGTTTTAATGACATTTTTTCATGAATAATAGGTATAATAGTAATAAAGGGTCATACACATACGTGAGATGATTTATAGCGCCATTATTCAAGACTTCATATGATACGGGTCAAACCGGGTTGCACACGGCCGTGATAAATGTATGATTTTGTCACGTCCTCGTTGCCAAGTAGTTAAAGTACAATACTTCAGAGTGACTAGTCTAGTGTTCGAAATCCAGATTAATTTAATCAAAAGCCAAAATTAATCAAAATGACTTAAATGTTTGGTACACTCACTACCGCATTAGGAACTAAGGAATAGTGGTTAAAATTCTATATCGATCTTTCCATCCAAGAATTATTGCGTTTTAATATACAAAATAAATTGAAGGCAAGCTGACAGTTACTAGAAAAGGTTTTCTCCTTCTGAAGTATATATTTATACCAATCTTGTATGTCTTGTATGATACCTGCATCAAAGATTACTATCATTTAAATCTTTAAGAGATCAGAAACAATTTACAAAAAAAAGATATTAAATATTTGTTTGTAAAACATTCAAACAAAAATTACATCCCTGAATAAAACCCCAAAATTATTGTTTCCACGAATAATATATAATACTGTAACAAGGTTTATACTTATTACGTATACACCTTGTCATGTAATAGATTTAGTAATAGTAGATTCATCAACCATGTCTACTGTAAAAAGTTCCGCTGCCCGCTACTAGATGGCGTTGTGCCAAATGCACACATCATTTCTCAATCCCGGTGTTAAGAATCACTAATTCACCCTCGACCGAATGTTATAGCAATGACTCCCTTAGTAGGGCGTAACCGCGGATCTCTTCGTCTTACTTGGTGGAAAGGTCCAGTAGAACACCGTTGATAAAGTGAGGGAGTTTATGTTTGACTACAGGACTGTGTTTAAGTTTACTTGACTGTGTGGGACTGCACCCTAATTCCCTTAAATATTAACGCCATAGATGGCGACTGTAGACAGAATGTAGTAGATCAGTAGACTGAAGAAATCTGTAACTTCACTTCTTCAAAATAGCCGTCTAAAATCATCCACGTGTTTTCTTCGTTCTTGTGACGTCATGGGCAACATCTACAATACTTAATTACTGGCGTTTCAATGAAAGTTCTTCAGAAACTAAGCTTCTGTAGTTACGAAGTTTATTATAAACTTAAATGAAAAATCTCTCGAATCACTGACGCTTCAAAATATACAGAAGAAATTCACAAACTACACTCGAATGCAACTCGCTACCGCTCAATAATTTCTGAAGTAACAAATTAAATCGCCCTCGAAAGCCTTTCGCTTGATTTGAAAGCTATAAACTTTAACGAGACCACTAATTTTCAAACAGTTGCAAGTTTATACAAGTCTAGTTTCTAGTTTGAACTTACAAACTCTTAATAATATATTGGTACAATTTGTTTCCGGTGTACTGTCATTTCTAAGATAACTTACACACTTGTAAGCTTAGAGCACGGTACAAATAAAATAACACATAAGATACACACTACAAGGTACAAATACAAAGCTATTGAATAAGAAAAGTTCCGGTTATAGCATATATTTGTCGGAGCTTAAGTTCAGCAACTACGATACATACTAACGTAAGAACATTTGCAGAAATATCTTTCCTACAAGAGACACGAGTGGGATATTTACTTGTATTGCGCCTCAGCTACTTACCCGCCATTATAACTCAGTATATCTCATTGTGAAAGAAACAGTAATGCAAAATTTAAATAAAATTATTGAAGCAACAAAAGTTAAATCAAATATCACTATTTTATTCTAATAAAAGATGCTTGCGACTTCGTTCACGTGAATTTCAATAACCGTCGTGGTACGCGGGGTAATTATTTTGTTTATCGCGTCCATCGCCTTGGTTTAATTTATGCGTTTATCGCATCGTTTTAATAGATGCGACAGCGAGTTAATCGCTAAAAAAAATTATTTTAATTATTTGATATCTTCATACAAAATACAACAAACTTTAAACTTTACTAAAAGCGATTAGCGTAATTATTTTGATAACAATTAATTTAAAACTATAAAATTTGCGTTGTTAATACAGTCTTCATTTCAATGTAATCATAGTAGATTATTTTGACTGTAATGGCTTCAAAATCGTACGTATCTTACGTAATGTTGCTGATTTTTTTACAAGTGCTCAATAAATTGACCTAGCTTTAGCCATTAGCTTAGTAGTATCTTTTAAGTATTACTTGACAGTTATACAGTGACTCTATATTTTATTAATTAAAGCTAAAACTTCGGCTACATTGTTTAGAATATATTACATAGATATATAAAATTCCCGTGTCACGATGCTGGTTTGCGTTAAACTCCAAAAGTTCTCAACCAATTTTAATGAAATTCTGTAGGCTCTCTGTAATTTGTTCCAACTTGAGGGATAAGATAGGTTTTATCTTGACTCAGGACCTCAATATTTATGATTATTGTTAACTTCACAATTTTATAAGAGATGGCAGTGTAATTTTTGTGACTCAACGTTTCAGCATCTTTTATATCCACTCTGTTGTCACGTCACGCCTATATACTATGGAGATAGATATACTATGTGCGGGACATAGTCAGGCGGGTCGTATGTAATGAGTTAAAAATACATTAAATAAAAGCTTCAATCATAAAAATTTGCCCAAATCTCACTTTATCTTTATAAATTATAAATGTCTCATTCTGTTGTATTAGCTTTTTAAATGAAGTGATATGAAAGAGTAATAAACATCTATCCACCCATTTATTTGTCCTCACAAGGTTCCTTGTTCCATTATATTAGTAGGATAGCGTAATATTATTCTTCGTACGACCAATCATGGTGTGACCAAAGTAAATATTATATCGCCGCATATCAAAATCTGACTACAAATTAAAAAAAAAACACTTGTGTTGTTTGATAAATATGACACAAGTATTTAGCGACGGCTGGAAATTTAGAGTCCAACAAGCAAACCGAAAAAATATTTTTTCGCCGGGATATTCGAATATTTTTATTAGTACCGCTCTTTTGTTCTTCTGAACCCTCCTCGTTTATTTTTGTATAAATTTTCAAAATGAATTTTATGTTTGTCATATTCGATAGTATAAATTCAATTAAATGAAACAAAAAGGTTTTTTTATACAAAATAACTATAGGTATGTATCAGGATGTAATGATTAAAAAAATGAGATTAAAAAATGAAAAAAAAAGAAAAATATCCTATCCATATATCAAGGTGGTTCATTGAAGGAAATCGACCCGAGTGCAACTTAGACAGCAAGTAATAACTGTTAGAACTTGAATTAATTCTAAAGCTGACCAAAGTTTGCCGGGTCAGCTAGTATTTAAAAGATCCACAATATCACATTAAGTTACGTGTCAACATTTGACATAGTATCTATATGACAAGTCTTGTATGAATGATTCATTAGAAGGTAAAGGCATGAAGATGAATGTAGATAAGACGAATGTAATGGTGTTTGAAAAAGATCGAAGTAAGACCAAGTATTGTCTTACTTCGTTCTTTTAATAAACGTTAACGGTAAAAAAGTGGAACAGGTGGAAGAGTTCGTGTATTTGGGGTGTATGTTTAGTAGAGATGGTAGGCATGTTAAAGATTTTGAACGACGTGTGAATGCAGCAAACAAAATGAATGGGGCTATAGGTATAGTAGTGAAGAGTCAGAATGTGTCTATGAAGGCTCGTCTGGCAATACACAATTCTGTACTAGTCCCCACTTTAATGTATGGAAGTGAGAGCTTGGTTTGGCAGGAAAAGCATGAAGTATGTTAGGCGTGACATTGAATGATAGGATTAAAAATAACATTATACGGGAAAAGTGTGGCTTAAAAGTAGATGTTGTGACTAGAATTGAGAAAGGTATGCTTCGGTGGTTCGGGTATGTTTGAAGGAAGAATGAAGAGATAATAACGAAACAAATTTATGTAGCAACAGTGAGTGGCAGTGTTGGTAGGGGACGCCCTAAGAGAACTTATATCGATCAGATTAGTGGCTTACTAAAAAGCTGACGAGCATGTATGCCTCGATATATGAATGTAGAAAAAGCGAGAGAGGTGTGCCAGGATCGGGCCAAATGGAAATCCATGATCTCTGCCTACCCCTCTGGGTTATGGACGTGAGCGCATATAACAAGTCTTAAGTTTTTATTTTGTATTCCGGTTTGTTCATCTTATTGTGTTTTACTTATTTTTCACATATTGCTTGTAACATAATTTTCCTAAATAAAAACAAAATAGCATCATGAAGCATTAAATCTGGTATTACTCTTCCTCGTGCGTAAGCGGAGGAGAATTTATTTATAAGGCTATTTCGCCATGTTTTATTATTCGAAAGGGCAAAAGCAATAAAAAGTGACCTAAATCACTTATTATATCTCTTTAACTGTTTCCGTGAACATTTCTTACCTGACATATATCGCTGAATAA
>JWHW01007679.1:146179-166796 GCA_000931545.1 Papilio glaucus
AGGTGCTGGAGGCCCAATTTCAGTCCTCTTTCCCTTCCCATCCTTTCCTAATAAGGATATGATGAGAAGGGCTAGAGGATTGGACGGGGAGGGGATGAATAGGAAAAGGCAACATTCTTTTTCCGTTGCCTATTAAAGGTAAACGTAAGCAACACATCTGCGACTCATTTCCTTGTTGCGGATGTCTATGAGTAGCGGTCACATAACATCCGGTGACACGCACGTTTTCCACCTTCTTCCATAAAAAAAATTGTTACAGAAGCCAGTGGCAGTGTTGGCAAGGGACGCCCTAAGAACTTATATCGATCAGATTAGTGATTTACATAAGAAGGGCGATATAAGGAGTACCTGTAACCGACGGACTTGTATGCGTAGATGTATGGATGTAGAAGAAGCGAAAGAGGTGTGTTAGGATCGCACCAAATCCATAACCTCATCCTATCCCTCTGGGTTACGGACGTGAGCGCTTAATAATATTATTATTAATTGGATCCAATTTTTTTGCCGTTACAACAAGAGTTTTTCATTTACTTTTATACTTTTTAAAAACATCAACCATGAGGTAACATTTATGCGGCGGCAGATTACACAAAGCACTCACAAACTGAACATCCACTATGAAAATTAAAAATTCTTTCCATTCTATTCTTTTCATTCTAAAAAAAATTAAAAGAGTTTTGACCATTACTTTAAATGTGCTTATTTCATTTTTGCTCACTTAAGCTTTCGAGTAATACAGAGCCTTGAAGAATATTTTAAATTGTTTGTTAAGTATAAGTACTACACAGAACACAAATGAAGAAATACTTGGATACGAAGAAAGTATTGCCTGAAATACGTCGTTACTCTTACTGAAGTATTATATGGTTTGAGTATGTGTTTGTTGCAAGAATCAAGAAGGAATGGCAAGGAAAACTTATGTTGTAGAATCAACAGGTAGTGTCGGAAGGAATTCTGAAAACGATGAGTATCGATTGCTTTTATTAATCGACTATTTATATAAAAACTAACAACAGACGTTTTTACAAACATAAAAGTTAATGCTATATTTTTGGCAGCATTGTAGTCGTAGACAACGCTAGTGGTTATTTTACGCATCAACTGATATCTGCCAAAATACTAAATATTATAATGTTGCTCATATTTTTGATTATAAATGAAACTGTAACGTTATCAAACCGAGATTAAAAAAAGGAATTCAGGGCTGTTCTGAACGATTCAAAAGTCAAAACAGGTTATTTTTTGATTTTAATAGAGAAACACGTATTGAAAAAATAAACTAAATTAGATGACAACTGATGAGTAAAAATATAAAGTGAAAAAATTTGTTGATTTAAAAGATATGTTTGTTTGTAATACAGGTAAACTACAGAACCGATTTTACATATTAAGTAATTTTACTTTTCACCATCAAATAGGTTTATTATCTTAACATTACACTATATTTTTTTAAATATTAACGTGCAATACGTAAAGTACCAAGGACTACCTGGCTCGAACAGCAAGTTTAATATAAATCTTGCATTTTAAATTGTTCCAGTGAAAGGCCACTTATGAAAATGTTATGCCTTTAAGACCGTTTTTAGACGTCCGTTTACACCGGACGACGGACCGTGTTTTTCTTTTGACAATGAATGTGTGATACTGGTCAGACCAATTTACACCGGATGCACACGCCTGTTATTACAAATAACGGACGTCAAAAAGCGCTCTAAATAAATCTTTAGCTACCCACCTGGAATATAAAAATAACAAAGGCATCAATTTCTCCCACTATCGTCAGTCAGAAGCTGTAAAGACGTTTCGCAATAAATTCTATAGCGACACAAAAGTGGCGCAGTGAAATCGTAAAGTTTTAATCTGAACGATGGATTTCTTAGAGTCCATAAAATTCTAAGCGATCTTCACTATTGTCCTATCTAATGAATATACAAGTTAACTAAACCAGTATCAGAATATTTTTTTTTTAAATATACCTTTTATATACGTAAAATAGCTTCTCAGTAATAAAAAAAATATTACCATCGGTTAAGGGCTCAAGCTTTACTTTACAAGCGCTTTACTATTCAAGATATATCTTACTATTAGAAAAAATCGTAATTTAAAGTATAATATTCTACAGCTCAAATAGGCATTTCGTGGGCCAAGTGTGACTCAAGTGTACCTTATGAATAAATATTATCTCTCAGTAAATAGTCGTAAATAAAATGTTAATATACTTATATATTAGTATATAACAAGATATTTTAATAACATTTTATAATAATGTATGCTAGCAACATAATTTAGTTACATTAAGTAATTTTTTGGAGCGCTTCGAGTTATTTTGTCTACATGTAATAATTACCTTAATTTCAATTTAAATCGTTCAATTGTCTTGAGTTTGTTGTCATTTTATTAAAATGTAGTACTTTTACAATTGTTGATAATTTTATAATAAATAAAATATACAAATTTAAAACTTAAAGATTTATTTTATATAAGAAAATATATCAAAAATAACCTATCTTTAATGAATAAATCAATTATTCGATGGAACTGGCAAATTTTAGTTGAATTTTTGAATGTATGAATTTTGTATTGGAATGAGTTGATTAAGTCTTTATTTTATTAACCTGGTTAAATAACATAACAGACGAAACAGGTGAATATTTATGTTGTTCATTATTCTATCAACAGTCTAATTATTACGATACTTTATTACAATTAACTTATGTTAATGAAGAAGTTATTTCAAGTTAGTGATAAATATTCAAACATGTATTTAAAAATAAAAAATGATAAACTTTCACCATTCCTGTACACAGTGAGCGAAATAAAATGCATATGCGTAATCTTTAATACAAGAAGAAAAAGTGAGAATAAAGCAATAGGGTGTCCCGTCCCAGACAATAAGCAAAAATCATACTCATTCAAATTGTGAAAAAATCGCACCAAGGTAATGAGTCACAACAATGCCTACCGTTAATGGACAGAGGAGGAGACAAACAGAAAAAAAAATCCCTCTCTCCTCCCCCGTCAAATCCTCCTCCCCTTTTCGTCCTTTCCTTGTTATTTTTTCCATATAATGTTTATAGTTTTAATCAAAATAATGTGTTTAGTTTGTTCTTTAAAATACATTTGTACCAGAATTTAGAACACAATCCGAGGTAACTTGATATTTACAGAATAAAATTGTCTTTCTTAAGCAGCGCAGATTCAATTTGAAATTTTTGTTACATTTCTAGAGGAGTGCAAATTCTATGTATTATATTTCGAGTTTGCATTTCTCTAGAAATTTCCAGAATACCTGCTTTATTCCCTGAATCATTTTACGGTTGCTAAGAATAAATTTAATGGCTCTCACGATCCGTTTTCTTGGTAAAGAAACTACACAAATTCTCAAAAACTCGTAGTCCTTTTTGTCTCATTATTAGTAACAAATATATTTTTTTATTTGTTGTGTTGTGTTTTGTTTAAAAAATTACAAATGTAAAAAAAAGAAATAATTTAAAATTTCCCTTTGTTGCTGGCTGAAAATAAACCCTTTAAGTATCGCATTCGGCTCACATGGTACAAGTTCCATTTTATTCAAAGTCGAAGTAAATGCAATTATGCAACTCGTGAATTATTTTTTTACATACGGCTCAACGTGGTAAAATGGCAGGGAGTTGATGATGACAAGTAACAATAATGTACGTTTCATTAAAATACCATTGTTCGTTTAAATCCTATGTCGTAAGGGCCCGTTTATCTCGAACTAGGTAGAAGTGTGTGGAAGGTTCCGTTGAATTCATACTGATATATGTAATTTGACCTTTTGCATGTATACATGTCCATTGCTTCCGATCGGGAAATATCACTATTCAATTAACTCATTATAACTTTTGAATATAACTTAAAAATATAATATTTCATAATTGTAAGAGTCATAAATCACATACTCATTCGTTATGCGGCCCCCGAATGTGAAGTATAAAAGTCTGTCGAAAAGAATTCACTTTTCATAACATCTTAAATATTCCTCGGTCATTAGAGGCAGCATAAGTCGCACAAAAAATTGAAAATCTAATAATGGCGCAGTCCCTCTGGTAGTAATGTTCTGTATTAAAGACTCGTCGCTTAGTAATTTAATAAAAGTTCGATATGCCAAAAAAACTTTCATCATCAATCAGTTCAGTCTTTATTCTTATTGAATCAAATTCTTACGAACCTGAGCCTGAACGTGCCGGAACAAAGAAGAGGTAGAGGCCGTACCCCTTGAACTTGATAGTCAAATGTACGATAACTCATGAAAGACCAATTGTCTAGGCCAACAACCGAAGAAAGATCCTATTGGCGCAGAAAAGTTAGGCGACCAACCTCAAATAACTGGAATAGGGAAGAACAAAAAAGGAGAATCAAAATTCGTACGACCATTAACCCGGCGCGTAGACATAGATTGCAATCGCTGTACGCTTAAAGTTAAGAAAACACTAATACAACAACGTCACAATCGTTGAGGATATCGGATATCAGAATTTTATGAAATGTCCGTCTCCGAACCAATAGATACAAGTATCAATAGCTGCTGCACCAGTCTTCCCATTCTTTATTTTGTTATTTAACATGCTGCAAATTTTAATAACTTGATATCGTTTATAATAACTTAAAATAATCAGAAAGTTATTAATGTCAAAACATAATATAGCAATCATAGAACATGTACCAAGGTAACCTCCCTACTGTCTTCTGTCTCATTCACTCACTCATTTTATATGGATATTTATATATCTCCATCTATATACATAGATTTTACATCGTGACTACACAACTTTAAGACAATCCGCTAGACTCTCTAATCCTTACAAGTAAATATAAAAAGGAAGGAAAGCCATTTATGGTTTACTAAATACATTGTTTGAGGTAAGGTGAGCAAATTGAGGACCTTAATATTTTTATCCCCTCCTAAGGAGCGTGAAAAAGTTTTCTTTTAAAATACTGTGCAAATCTTCACTTCATTTACTTCCGTTGTTTTAAGTATAAAAATAAAATTCGAGACACGCTGAATGTCCTACTAGCCTTTTTATTTAATTACGCATATTTATTACATAATTATTATCAGATTAAAGTCAATTTAAAGGTTATCAATCAATCAAATAAGATATAAAGTTAGTAAGTAAGATATACCGGAGGTATATTATCCTACTTCCATTATTTAATTAATAAATTTAATATCAATATTACTATCTTTTCGTTATGAAAAACTACCTGGTAACCTACTTTTAAACAACAAATAAAATTCTACTTAGAATTTCACACGTTTATGTAGTCAAGTGACATAAGCAGATAAGTAAATAATGTTCAAATTGAGACTTGAGACCTGTGCACTGAATAATTAGCTGAATGTGAGATAAGCTTGTTTGCCTCTTGTGTATAGAGCTATTAAATAGTATGAAGGAACAGTTTATAAATCTTACGAGAGTTCAGCAGACCGACAAGGCTTATTGAAATTCATCCCTTTCAGGACACTTATTTCAAAAGGATTAGTTAACAGAAGTCTACCGCAATTGCGGTTTTTAACTTAGAACATTACTTGTGATAACGTAGAGAAATATATTGACGAAAGTTTGAGTTAATTGAAATTTTAAATTAAATTTTAACTTCAGACTTTTTAATTCAATCAATTTAAATTTTCAATGTTCTTATGGAAAAATTAAATTAATTAAAATGTTTTATTCAAAAATATATTCATTGCCATTCGTTATAAACAAAAAAAATACGACCACAGGTAATAACAATGAATAAATTTCTACTGGCTGCTGCACGAATGTGCTCGAACGGTCTAATATCACGATCTCACAAAAGATAGTTGTTGTAGCAAGCAGAACTATTCTGCGTTTCGTCTCATAAGTAAGATACCGGAAGTCTAATTCTACCATTTAATTAATTAATCTAATAACACAAATTATTAAATACAGTTTTCACTTTTTTCCTTCATGCCATAATCTTCTTTTATCAAATCCGAACCTCGTTCAGCAATCATGATGGTTGGGCCATTAGTATTGCAACTTGTGATACTCGGCATTACGCTAGCGTCGATAACACGCAATCCTTTGACATGGTGCACGCGTAGTCGGCTGTCCACTACTGCTGTGCTTGGATCAGGCCCCATTGCACATGTACCAACGGGGTGGTATATGGTAGTTACAATATCGGGAGCTATACAGCTCCAGTAGTCTTCAGTATTCAGTTTGTATTTATTACATTTTGGCCAATCATATCTACCTACGAATGCATTAATGCTCTTAAAATAATCGGTTTCGGTAATATCTGTTAGCATACGCAAGCCCTCGACCGTAGCTTCAATGTCCCTTGCATCATCTAAATAGTTTGCATATATTAATGGATGGTCGAAAGAATTACTCGTATTTAACTGTATATTCCCACGTGAATATGGATGCAGCAGATTAAATTGAAAAAGAAAAATATCATATTTTTCAATCAACTCTGTGAAACTTTGATGTATGGGTTCTTTGTACATTGAAAAAAAGTTTTTGGCATCCGTCGAATTTTTATCCCATATTTGCGAATGTACTGCAAATTCTGGGTGTGTAGCATTTTTATTTCTCGAATAAAATCCTAAGACTTGAGGGAAACTTGATTGTGCTAAGTAGCCGGTACGATTATGAGAATAAAGCGCAACATCCAAAAATTTATCAATTTTATTTTGGGAGCGAGGCTTACTACCAAAAATTGGCATATTTATGGTAAGGTGGTCTTGTAAATTTTTGCCAACACCTGGTAAATCCACATTACAAATTATATTTTTGGATTCTAAATGTTTTTTCTCACCTATTCCTGACAACATTAACAAGTGCGGTGAATTAACAGCGCCTGCACTAATAATAACTTCGTCGGATGCAAATATTTTTATTTCACTACCTTTGTATTTCACTAGTACTCCGTATACTTTAGAATTACTATCAGTCAGTATTTTCACAACAAAAGCATTCTTTATTAACTTAAAATTTTCTCGATATTGTATATGGCTCAAATAACTAGTTGCCGTGCTAATTCTTTTTCCATTGTAAGCGGTAGCTAGAGATATCCCAGATCCTAAGAGATTTGCTACCTGAAGATTTTCCTGTGTTTTTAAGCCCATCTGGTCGTATGATTCGAGAACTTTTTCTATTACTTTTTCGTCCGTACTACTACTAATTGTGTCAATAAGCTGCACTCCATTCAATCCATATAGATCCCTGATGTGGGGATTCCTTAACAACTTTTGATCTTGAAGACTTTCAAATTTTTCATAATATTTAAAAAGAATATCTGCAAGCCATTCCTTATTTCCCAATTCATACCATTTGTTAAAATCATAAGCGAGACCCCTGAAGTATATCATGCCGTTAATTGCACCAGATCCACCGAGCATTTTCCCGCGAGGCCAATCTACTGTTTCTCCGACATTTGCACAGTTAGTTTTTCCTGTTGGGGTAGTCTTGTACTGCCAATCGAATTCAGAATGAAATAAACTTTTGTCATACTGTGGTACCTAAAAATGAAATTATATAGTAATTGTTATTCGTTTAGAAGTAATACTAATAATAGACACGTATTATAAATGCTATCGAAATAAAGCTATCACTATAATTCAAGACTGCCGATCGAGTCATGGTACGGCACGTTAGTATTGGGACTAATTGAACTGGGTACGAAAATGTACTGGGATTGTTCAATGATGATGCGTCTCATTGCGTCGCTATTTCATTATGTAGTTGACGGCAGCAAAGACAAAAGCACAAAATCCTACTAATATTATAATATGAAGCTTTACAATAATATAGCTTATACATCAGAATAACATACAGGCTATAATTTATAAAGACATTGTGTGAATTGTCCAAAATACAACGATAAGTGTCAAGTAAGGAGGAAAAAAATCCGCCATATTCGAGATATGCTGGTGTGCGCTGCAAAAACCGTTAAAGTTATATAATATATAATGTATAATGGAAATGATTACCTTAAATAGTCCTACAAAAAACCCTGCGATAGCAGATATATATCTTATATATGTGCAATTGCAATCCCAAAATAATAAACCATCTTTTAATTATAGGGCGGAATGAAGTTTTCCGGGCCAGTTAGTAACTATTATAAACTTAATTTATGATTAAGTGAACTACTCTATAGCACTGCTGCTAATAGTATAATACTAACGTAGGATTCTATAGGTGGGTCACCGCCCGCTTCTATCAATAACACTCTCCACGCCTTAACTTCACTCAGGCGATTAGCTGCAACACAACCGGCTGTTCCTGCACCGACCACTATAAAATTAAATACGTCGCCGTCTGAAAGAATTAAAGGTGTATATTAGAAGAGCTGTGCCCCGCGGTTTTACCCGCTGTGCAATTTAATTTTACTGACAATTGTCTAACCTAGGCTGAACCATATTTAATATGATTGACATGAATATGATATACATTTATAGACGTAAACGTAGATAACCTTGTTCTAAGGTATCAAAAAAATCACGCGTAACAGCCTATTACGTCTTCTTGTACAATCATCGTCTTGAGCCATTTAACACAAGTTTTAATCAATTAACTTTCCCATGGATCACACCAACTGTATGAAATTCCGGTGTAAAATATAGAAAAACCAGACGCGACGAGATGACCTCACCTTTGACATCTGCGCTCAGCTCCCACTGGTCGGCAATGAGACAGGTTGACGCTACCATGAAATGAAAAGTCGAAAGGATATCTCGAAACGCAGCTCCGGTACTTTGGTTCAGGCAGCCTGGGAGATTTGGGGTTGTACAGCTGTTTCCAAGATAATGTGTATAATTAATTTTTATTACGTATTTTTTGTTAGAACAACGATTTAAGGCAAAATAAATTTGTTTCGTTACTTTGTCCACATTTATCGTTTTGATATGCCTCCACCACTTTTCTCAATTCCTCTTTTAAGCCACACATTTTTAACAAATTACTAGGGAATATATAAAAGACGGAGGTTCAAAAGGTGATGTTTGCATGTTAGTCTTATCAACAATGTCCTTACATTATACTGGTATTTTTCATTTTATTACCATGGTATTTTATTTTGATAAATATATAAAATAAATGTAGGTATATGTCATATTTCACACTTAGTTCTAAGTTAAAAGTTCTAAATTCAACGAGATCAATAAAACACATATAATACACCCTAATGTACGTATTATAATGCAAGTTATTTAAGTGAGTTAGGGTAAAGAGAATAATAGATTGGATCTTTAAGGACATCGAGCAACATTTATCGCAAAAATAAAATGGTTAGGCATGATGAAGAGTAAAATATTATCTATCTATCGATTTTCAAGATATTTTTTAAGAACTAAAATTTTTGAATGTTATTGTACTTAGTCACTTTAGGAGACACAACAGGTTATGATGACAATTTTTTTTTATTTCTGTACGCAGTATAGTATCAAGGTAGGATCAAACGCTAAAAAAAAACTATAAGGTCCTCAAAGTTATTATTAAATGCAAGACGAGACAGACGTGGACAATAACAAATTTATTCTTATAGTTAATAAGATTATTACCCCAACATTTCTGCACAATTTATAAATATCACTGTACAAATTACATTTATCACCACACCGAATCCACCGCCTACTAACTCAACTTTCCCCGTATACGTGACTTGCTATAAAGTCAATTTGTATAATGAAATGGAAAAAAAACTAATTCATAGATAAATACTTACAGTACAACCTTAAACAAATACATATTACATGACAAACGAGTTCGCCTCTGACTTCGCCCACGCTTTATTTACAAGTACTAAGAAAATAAACATAAGTAGCTAAATATATTTTTATTTAAATTTGAGCATCAATAGCTTCAGGTACATCACTATGAAAAATTCAAGATTAATTTCACCCCATTCCCACCCACAGTCGCTTCAATTGAAGTTAACCTTGACTCTAATAACAATGTAAAATATAGTCCACTCAGCATAATTTAGTCCTTCGACCCGGATAAACAAGAAGGGCAAAGTACGACATGTAAAACGGACGGTTAGACACCCGGCTTCTTTCACAACAGAACCTATGTAAACAATATGTAAATAATTGCCTTTATTGCAAGCAATTGCAAATCAATTTGATAATTTAGTAATATTAAAATTACCGTAGCAGACATGTTTCGTACTTATCTATTGTTTCGAGGTAAACTTTGTGGAGCATGTGTGTGATCGAAAAATATTGTTGTGTTTTATCAATTAATTTTTCCCATATTATTAATGTCGAATGAATAAACCTGCTCGACGAGAAAGGTACCGCGACCTTACAGACTTACCGACGTAAAGTAGAAATACTTTTCACGTAACTTCTTGCATAACCGCTTTGTGTTAATCTGTTTCCAACTCACAACGATCGATGGTCCATCAAAGAGCCGACAACGCGTTCCTCTTGTGTTGCTGATGTTTGAAGGCAACGATGTTCACTTAATATAAGGTGACCCGGTGTTCGTTTGGCCCCTTACTTTAAAGAATACTAATATTTTTGTGATTCGGCCGATGTCGGAGACGTAAGGTTGCCTATTTTGTTGCTTGTTCCTTTCTCCTCTTTAACTTACGCTCTTCTAATGTTGCTCCGAATGTGTACGACTAGCTATGATCATTTGAAGTCAGGTAAAAACTGCTTCTTTCAATTAGAACTACGTTAGAATTACTCTTAACGTTAACAGCGACAGTGAAAACTTTATCTAAATTGGCTTCGCAGCCGTCGCTAATGAATCGCTCTCCGGCCAATCCCAGGAATTATTTGGGTCATTGAATGTTGTTTTACTAGAATAGTATGCTACTAAAACACTACAATCTTATACAAGTTGATAAAATAATTTGTCTTAGGAAAAATTAATTGCAGACTAAACTTGTAATAGTCCAGTATTACAAGTTTAGTCTGCAATTAAAGTAAAAAAGTAAAAACGGACGTAAAATGTAAGTAATATCTTTTTATACCTGATCCAGTCTAATCTGGTCCGCTTCTTAAATCATATGTTATTTGAACTTGTAAGATAAACAATCCGATTGTACTTTGAAATTTTAATAGTTTTTCGGATTTTATCGCGTTTATAACACCCCTGGCCAGGGGCACTTTTGCTTTTTTTCTCCTTAATTAAGAATGCTTTAGTATTAGTTAGTAATTATTAGGGAGTCAACTGGATGAGGGCGGCAGGGGACCCAATACGGAAGACACACTAACTAATGGCTAATGACAATGAGAGTGAGTGAGAAATGTTGTTTCACTCTTTCACACATTCTTGCGCGTTCCGCACAGAGATAACGACCTCCGATACTAGTATTCCGCCCCAGCTCGGGTACTTAGATCCAAGATTAAAAAAATAAAATGTAGCCTAAGTTATGCACTGCAACGAGAGCTTTCTACTGCTAAAAAGTATTTTCAAAATCGGTTCAGTAGTTTTTAAGTATATTCGGAACAAAAAGTTAAATCTTTTATCTCCATAATATTAGTATAAGTATATCTATGAATTTACAAATACCGACTTCAATGTATGTCGTAAGCCGGGTCTAACACAAGGCGAGCCTCATTTATCTCGTCTTTTTAGTACTAAATTGAAAAAGATATTCACAGCTGTTTTAAAAGAACATTTACAGTTCGGAGTCGTGAATTTATAACGCTAAAATGGAAGATTATTCAAATTAAGTCAATTGTTCAGAGCAATGTGTTATAAGAATATTTCACTTAATTCATTCATCTTCTACATATAATAAATGTTCAGTTTTATTATCTAAACACATTACAGATTACTGATAATATTTTTTTCGTTTTCTTATTCCTTGCATACTGGTACCTATCACGTATTATTAGTGTTATAGGAAAAGGTTACCTATTCATTCATATATTTGACATTTCCAATAATTAAAAAATATTCTAGCGCTCACTACTCATTAGATCACAACACAGATCTCATATACAGGTGGTATATGAGATCTGTGTTTGCATAACACTAAACCGGCGCTAACACCGTGGATTCGTGTTAGTACTGTAGATATTGGTCAGATGCACATTATCTTGAACATTAACACTTTAAATAAAATTGTACTTCACAATTTTTACCACACCGACCCGAATGTTTTTAAACATGAAATAACTGCATGAAGTTAAGAATAACTAATCATCAAATCGAAAACTAATCTTTAAGAATTTATTTTTCTTGTTTTCTCTCCAACTTACATTTTGCTTCAGATGGATTTTTTCAATATTGTTCGAATATGTATTTTGTAACGAACATTTTCAATGCGAGAAGTCAGGGATGCCAGGGACGCCCTATATGATTCCAAAGAAAAGGTAGCAATTCTCCTGTGGGTTTATGAGTCTTAATTATACCAAAATATAATTATTCAAGTGCCTGCTAATCAACAAAACCACACTGGAGTGAGCTTAGTTTTTACAGTTTTATGTGGTAGAGTAATGTAGAGGTATTGTTGCTACAGAAAGTGGCCAGTCCGACCGAGAACATACCAAGAAATAGTAGAAAACCACAAGGAAATAACTGGTAGCAAATCTTCTCCCTATGCTCTTTCCCACGCAAAGGAAACATAGTAAAAGTAACTTAATTTTTATTGGACGTTACTAATGTTTATATGTATTGATAATTTATTGAGCTTATAAAATAAAACAAAATAAATAAATCATTACCAAAATTATTGTTATAATACCAAAAAAAATCAACTGATGTAAGTTAAGCGAGATGTCAAAAGTACCCTGTGACGACAGGTTTGCTTTACGTTAACTTCCGTCTACCCTGTCCTACGAACGGTGTCCCGTAGGTCTCAAAATATCGCCGCACTCTGCGGTCACCGTGCGCATGCGCCCACACCGCCGCGTGGAGCTGCTCAACTAACTCCACACTGGTGACGCTTATCACCACCTCGTGCGTCAACCCGAAGAATGTACCGCGTTCTGCGTCAAGTAAGTCAGTGGCCTAAGGACAAATGTTTAATTTTGGGATAAATATAAATCTCCAGAAATAGTATAGTAGTAATATTAACCAGTTCAGCAAAAAGTCACCTATATGTATCCAAATCATCAGTTTAAATTTGAGAACCTATTTATACAAAATCTTAATTTATAAAACAATATTGTCGTATAAATAGGTAGGTACACTTCCTTTAACTTATGAAAGTAATCCAACAATGCATATTTTTATGAAGCAATAGTGGCTCAGTGGGTTTGGCCCCGGCTTACGTACTGTAGGTCGCGGGTTCGAACTCAGGCGGGCGCTTTACTTTGTGTAATTAATTTCATCACCACTGCTCCAAAAAACGGTAAAGGAAAACAGCGCGAGGAAACCGGCATGTCTTAGAACCAATAAGTTCGAAGACAAGTGACATCCACCAACCCGCACTGGGCCAGCGTGGTCAGGCCTGCGTCCCTGCAGTGGGGAACATTCTAAAAAAGGTTGATTTATTATTTATATTTGTATGCCTCTGTTGGGTTAGAAAAACCTGTGTAATGTGTAATGTTTAACATGTTGTTTGTACCGTAAAAAATACTTACGCCCTCATTAATTAGGATACTGAAAATAAAAATAACAAACTTCTTCCAAAAAATCATTTTACCTCAAAAATTAACAACTAATTCCAACAACATGTTGTTTATGGAAAACAAACTATACTACGTACTACAGGTAACATAATATAAAAGTTCTTATCGATCTTTTTATTATTTTGTTACAGATTTATTGTTCTCGAAAAATATAAAATATCGACTTTTATAATTATAAACAATATTTCGAAAGGCATTATACAACGAATACTTACACATGTTCTAGTTACTTCTGTAGAATCACACCGTTCATATTCTTTCTCTGGACACAATGCCCTGGTCACCAACAAACTCCTAATAAAACTCGATGATGTTCGTTTACCCTTCGAATTACAAGATATTTTATATTAACAAAATATACGATAACTTGAAATACTCATCATTCTAATGTAATATTTTTAAAATAAAAACTTTTACTGTGATAATACTCAGTTAAAGTTAGCGGTGGGGACTGGTATACGTGTTCGGACAAAAACGTAAACCATAAGTTAAAGGACAGAATGATGATTAAAGGAGCTTAAACTAATAAACATACAAGCTATTCATAACAATATTTGAAAAAAAAGTCACTGTACAGTGTAACCGCAGGTTCGCTCTGCCGAAACATTTACTTAAAACTACGTTTGGACCTCAGTTTTCTGGCATTGTATCGAGCTACGGGAACGAGCAGGTCATTAATGTGCAGGGAAGGGTACCCTGAGGAACACCGGCGGTTAATCGTTATAGGAACAGATGACTATCCTTATTAGA
Source organism: Papilio glaucus (assembly GCA_000931545.1). Classification (NCBI taxonomy): domain Eukaryota; kingdom Metazoa; phylum Arthropoda; class Insecta; order Lepidoptera; family Papilionidae; genus Papilio; species Papilio glaucus. The sequence goes on from JWHW01007679.1 coordinate 160,521, forward strand.
ATGTTTATTAGTGCGAACTCATGATAATAGCGCGTTCGCAGCCCATACAAAAATTACGGGAGCTTTTTCATAACGCTGAAACAAATGGAGTTCAATTGTTTTATCGAAGAGGTCTAAATATTATCGCAAATATTGTATATGTATTTGTTTTAAGCCAACAAACATAAAAATGTTGCAGAAAAGTGATAATTATCCCTTTAAGCCCAAGCCCGAGAAGAGAGCCGCATCAACCGTTGCCACCTTGTCTCCCGCAGTTGCAATTCAATTAACATAATTCTCTGAACTATCAGCAATCCAATTAATATAATTCGACAGTTCAATTAAATACAGTAGTTGTGTATAGACATTGAGATAGAAAAACGGTAAACAATAATTGTACATATCTTTTAAGAACAATACTGAAACTAATAATTTTAAATTAACCCTTTTTAGGCCTTTTGAGGCATCTACGGATACTAGGTCTACGTACGAGGAGGCGCCTAGCCTGAACCGATTAACTCTCATCAATGTATCATGTAATATGTGCCCTCTTCGACCGTCAGAGGGTGAGAAATTTACATAGGGAAAAAACGTCAAGTGAACATAACCAACAAAAGTTGGAAACACTATTTTATCTTCGAACCTTTATAGCAGGTAAGCCGGCGATGCCAAGCTTGTATGTACATCCTTGAGCGTCATGCTCCTCCTATTGGACTTATTGGATTATAAATATTAAATGTTAAAAAGAAAAAAGGTTATATGACATTTCATTTGCGATTTTTGTTACTTCGGCTCGGTTCTCACGATATCCTTTACCTATTTCATTCGAAATTTTAAAAAATGGCCGCGCTCGGGGATCTCCAGGTGGCGGTTATGTTATAACAAGTTCTCTACGCTCCTTTGCATCGTGCCGAAATCGTCCGACTGCTGAAATGAACACTTATTAGCATGTAAACAACCCTCCCCATCTTAATCTACCGCCCTCGAGTATGTCCGATGATTGATTTTTACACGAATTTAATGAGCGCTGCGTTGCTCTACATAGATGACTATTTTGTGGTGTACTTAACAGGGTTCAAGGTGTAAGTCAGATGCGCTCGAGGATGCACAGAAATACCCGTTTCGGCTCTCATTACATTCATATCATGCATATAACTCACTCGCTAAAGTTTACGTGCGTACGTTTTAGTTGAGTTTTTTTCTGAAATTTCAACTCAATTGGATGGGACATAATTTATGAATGTTATTCGAAGTTTGCAGGATGTTATCAGTTTCTGGCTTCTATATAAACTTAGAAATAGTTGTAAATTGTAAGATAAACACATAAGACACAACAGAGCCTCCATTGACTTGATAATGACGATGACTTTACAAAGCAAAGCTTTATTTCTAGCAATTACCGACCTCGAACGTACATTGATGTTTTATCAGAGAACAATACACTATACTATTTTTTCTGAATTCACAATATCGAGGGATACAAAGCCGGGCAACTCCTTCTTGGCCAGACTCATTTTAACATTTCTTACGTTTTCTAGGTTATAATTGAAGTCCGCATAGAAAAATACACGATAGCTCAACTATTTACTCAGCAAAAAACGATCATCTTGTGGTTTGGTACATAACACTTTTTCAGAACCTTCTCTTGACCTGTCTTATGTTTAATGGCAATTTCCTAACCAACTAGTTACGTGTTCAAATCATTATAACCTATTTCGCATTGTATTTTTCCAGGAATGTAAAAATAAAAACGATAGAATGTATACCTTTACATATTTTAATTCAAAATCTTGTTTTAAGAAAACTAACGATTTCAAAATAATTGTCATGACGTATAGTATATGGCAATCTGCCTGTTTGTGTTGCGTAAGAAAATTAAAAAAATGTAGTCCACGAACATTGCGGTAACCTAACACCGTTCCCCAGCGTCCGTTGCTATTTTCATGTCTCAGATAGATTTAAACAAAACTCGACGACGTTTCCATTAATTTTGTTGCTATGCGAATATATATTTATTTACAATATTGAAACAATTTTCATGAATGTATTGGAACCAACCTGAGTTTATAATGAAAAAAACAGCCGTAAAATGGCTATGGAATAAGTAAGTTAGTATTGTATATTAAATCACTACTGCTGAATATTTATAATGTTTGTTAACGAAAATATGTGCTGAAAAAAGAAAGAACAAAATTTTTTTTCTATTAATTTCAGACTTTTAAATTAAAATTTTCATATCAAAGGCTCTTTACCAAACATAGTTTATATATGAAATAAACAACCAACTAGTATGAAAATATTTTTTGTTTTTTCTTTATTCTATCATATTCTAGGCATTGACTGTTATCAAGGTGTTGGCATACTGGAATTCTGGACTGTTCTCATACTCTGACATGTCTAGAGCTACCTCACAACTCTCTCTCACAACACGACGCGAATCATTTAAGTACCTGAAAATAAAAAATTACATTACAGTGAGGAATAAAGCTATGGCATATAATATATATTATGTCCCGAAATATAAATTATATCGCGCGATTGACCTTTCACTCTGTGAAATCTTTTAACTAGTTTCTTTTTTTGTAGCCATTGTAGCTGTCCCGATTTTAAAACCATAATCCCAAATATTTTCACCTGTCGTTCCGAAATTTGACACACTAGACCTGGCAACACTATTAAACACCACCATTAAAAGTCAGTTTTCTAGAGTACATATGTATTATGTACTTAGTCGGGTCATAAGTTCTGTCACAAACTTTTAATATAATTAATAATACACTTTTTGTTAATTATTCAGAAATTATATGTGAAATGAAAGGTAATTAAATGTAGAATACAATTTTATGTACATAATTCGAAATGCTTTTATTATAAAAAAAATAGCAGTGGCAGAGCCCGCAACAACATCTGTTGCACGAATGGGCCGGCTCGACCGGTGAAATACCACGTCCTCACAGAAAACAGGCGTGAAGTAGAAGTATTTTGCGTTTCGTCTGATGAGTGAGGTGCTGGAGGCCTAATTTCAGTTCTCTTCCCCTTCCCACCCTTTCCTCATAAGGATAGGATGGGAACGGGAAGAGGATTGGACGGGGAGGGGGTTAACGGAGAAAAGAAAATATCCTTATTCCTGTCTAAGCCCTCCTCTGTCCATGAAAGGTAGACAACGCATCTGCAACGGCGGAGCGGATGTCTATGGGTAGCGTTCACTTAACACCAGATGATCCGCTTGCTCGTTTGCTACCTTATTCCATAAAAAAAACACCCTCCCCCATTTTGAATACATGCACTTAATCGACACGGCCAGTCATGAGGGCAGCACGCACCACTATCTTATCTATTTCTAACACTGCTTTAACCAGAGACGCTTGAAGAGACTCCAAATTCTGATGAGCAGTGTCTGTTTAGCGCAGACATTTTCCTCCAAATGTTGCCATATCTTGTAGTCCAGGAGGTTTAAATCTGGACTAGACGAAGGCCAGTCATCATGCCCGATAAAGATGATTCCATGGGCGGACTACCAGTTTTACGTGCTTCGTGCCTTATGAGCTGATGAGTCTTGTTGGAATACCCAATGTCTGTGTCCGAACTTTGCTCAAGAAAGAGGTTTCACTATGTTAGGAAGGACGGTATTTCGGAACACTACGGCACTGGTTTTTACACCTTTTTCACAAAATAACACCTCAGTTAAGCCTGAATATGAGACTCCAAGTCAAACCATGAATGACGAAGGATAATGCCCTCGTTGAACCATCGGAATACTTGAGCTAGCTTCTTCACTGTTATACGCCTTATCATTTTATTTATTGTAACTTCCTTCGATGGTAAAAATGTTTCATCCGAAAACAAAATTTCGCGGTGTTGTTTTCCCGTGTACCGCCGTAAAGAAGCGGGAAGAGCTAAGATTTTTTGTTTACGAACAGGTTTTCGTTGAATTCGCGCCTTCACTGCTTTAATGACCGCTGGTGTCCTAACTGTTCGAGGTCGGCCGGTTCTCTAACGAACTTCGAAGCTTGAATGTGTATAGTTTGATAGTGCGATAAACAAATCGTAGTGTTATTTTCAAATAATTTGCAGAACGTGATAACCGCGAATTCTTTCTTCGACCGGTCGACATTCTACATTTAGGTAATGAATGAAAATGCATGACACAGAACTGATGACCCTACTAGGTATATTCACAATGCGCACACAAGTCATGAATAGTTAATATCAACATAATTTAGGACTGGCAGGAGAGCAGGAATAGTGTGAATTGGACACACAAGCGAACAGGCTAACAATTCCGAATGGTCTCTTGCCCCCGCAACTCTGTGCGTTCGTAGGACCCTTGTTCTTGGGTGCGGGTTGGCCGACGCGTAGACCCCACAAGTGTATTAATAAAAAAAAAAGCAAGAAATCTAGACAATGGTTACATACACCTCAGTAAAATATATTAGTAGTATAACATTAGCACAAGGCAAAGGTTTAGTGGCCGGACTCCTAATTCAAGTTTTGCTTTTCCCTATCCTTATCTAATAAAGAAATGGTGGGAAGGGGAAGAGGGTTTGCCAGAGGAGGGGATGTATAGGAAAAGGAAATATCCTTTTTTGTTTATTTCTCTAGTTTTATATTCATTAGAGATAGACAATGTATATGTAACTCATTAGCTTGTTGCAGATGTCTATGGCTAGCTGTCACTTAATATAGGATGAACCAATTGCTCATTATTATTCATAACCATAAATATAAACACATCACAAACCTCCTTAGAACTTCAGTGCATTCATCTGTGGCTATTGAGCCAAGTGCTTCAGCAGCTTCGTGCCTCACCATTTCATGCTCCTCGGTATCTTCTAAAGTCTGTTTCAAGTATGGAACACTGCGCTCATCTTGCATTTGACCAAATACAAAAGCCACTTCATGACGGAATAATGCACTACTTGCTTTTAAACCTAAAAATAAATAATATTATAATTATTATAATAGTCATTTTTTATTTACTTTAAATGTGTGTTTATTAGATGTTAGGCTTTAAATTGCATTCTAGAATGTTATATTACTTGATTATACTTCATTTATTATTATTATACTAAAATAAAAATAAAACAAGAAATATACAAAAGAGACAACATGACACAGTTAATCACATACACTCATTAGTTAATATCTTCTTTAGTGTATCAATATTTATATTTTCTTTATTCCATTTTTCAAAATAGTTTGGGACAAATAAAGAAAACCTACTTCTAATCTTATCTTAAAACAACTGACACATTCTAGGATTATCCAGTTTTATATTATTTTATATTGCCTATTTAATAATTACAAAGCAATTACTATTTTCTAGTAACAATTTAGAAATTCCTCAAAACTAACCTTCACCCAGAGCATTGATGCTCTCTGTTGTACTCAAGTTTCTTAAACTGAACATTGCTCTATATCTTTCAAATAAAGATTTAGTTTCATCCATAAGGGTTTTCTTTAAGCATTGAACATCTGATTCGCTACTTGGTGGAGCTGGATCAATTGAGGTGTATGGACTTTTTGACAAAGTGATTGCATCACCACTTTCATTCGCAATCCAGTTCAGTCTTTGCAAAGCAATTTGACAAGTTTCAGCAACTTCAATAGCTGGGTCATGTTGATATTTTTCAAGGATTTCACGGAGATTTTGATCGCCAATAGCGCCAAGTGCTTCTCCTGGAATATACAGGGAAATTATATTCATTATTATTGTTCTAAGAAGGTTAAAAGGCCGGCAATGCAATCAGGTCCTCTGGTGTTGCAGGTGTCCATGGGTGACGATGATCACCACGGTGTTCCCACCGCTCGTTTACCCCCTTCTCTTATAAAAAAAAAAGGTATTTATATTCTAAGTCCCTACACCTTATATAGATTACGGTAGAGGAAAAGTTTGCTGCAAAAGATTTAGGTTTATCCCGTTCGAGCAATTACACTAAAAAAACAAAAATATGAAGCCCACATAAAGTTGTGTTTAACAACATTCATTTACATATATGCAACAACAGAGAATTTGGAAGTAGGAAACTAATAATGATAAAAGAATATGTGTAGCTCAGGTAACCTATAACCATGGGTTTCCACTGGTGTTTAAACTTGTCGCAATACAAGGTTTCTCTCTAAAAACTGAGACCACAATATGTTTTGTGTGAATGTTTTCCGCAATGTAAACCCACAGTAACATTCATACACAATAAAGTAACCTATTAATAAAGCAGTAAAATTTTGTTGCCTCATATGATTAAAGTATTGTACTTCCACATTTGTGTGGGACATTTCAAATAAATTCTTGGAATT
>JWHW01007742.1:0-17593 GCA_000931545.1 Papilio glaucus
GCCTGAATAGATCGGCTCGGTTGGTAAAATACCACAACCCCACAGTGAGTGACCTCTATCCATAGGCATCTGCCTATGGGTAGAGGTCACTTAGGAGAACCGCTTGCTTGTTTCCCACCTACTACTATAAAAATGCCTATGCATTGAATAGGTTCTGAAACTACTGGATTTGGAAAATTCTTTCACCATTAGAATCCTACATTAGCCCGGATGACCATATGCGATAGAATTTTTTATTTCTAATTTTTGAAGTTATCGTTAAATACCCGTGCAAAACCGGGGCGGGCCGCTTTTTCACATTAAAATGGTAAGCCACAATACGATCATAATAAAATTGTTAAATGTATTATTGTGGAACGCGCATCGCTAAAATGTTATTCTCATTGAAAGCATTTATATTCAATAATTCAAACTCGACGAAAATATTTTCTACTTGTCGCATTCGGAAAGCACTTAAAGTGATACTTCGGAATTCAAATCACAATCTGGCCGCTACCTTGGAAGGTTAATGGCGCGTCCTCGCTATATCTCGACACCTGTATCGCTTCAACACCCACAGCACAATTACCGCTTTGTTATTCTACTCATTTGAATATGCGATCGAATGATGACATCACGAGGTAGCGTCGCGATGCAGTTGTGATACTCTCTTGAGTAAATGTGGCATCAGGTGTCCCAATTACCCTTGTTTTAAATAACTAAATCTAAACTCGAGCAGGTATCTGCAATGCTAACTTCGACAATTAGGGTTCTTCTAAAGATATTGGGATCAGGGGGAAGACAGGATTATTTGAGCACACTTCTGAATTGGGCCTAATCTCGACCCAAGGCAGACAGACACCTAGGATGCTTTATGGGAGAAGGAAGTAAACAAACAATCGGATCACCCGGTGTTAAACGATAATTGCTGCTCATAATTAGAGTTGTAATAAACGGCTTGTATTTATAACGGTGTTTAAACGTTATGTTTATTTTTATAAACGTTAAAGAACGCTTTTTAATTAAAACGCTTTTTTACTTTCAAGCATCTGATAGTTGTAAAACGTCAAGGTTATTAATCTTTTAGAAAAGCTTACACACAGTACGTTTAAAACTATGTTATGTAAAACAGGTTCCGAGCCTAGTGTAGGAGCCAGGCGCATCACTATTTGTGTTACTACATTATTATTCAATGCCTAAATAAACGTTTTTCATCCATGTATGCATGTTCTATGGTCACGTGCATTTTTTAATGTTACAAAAAATAAATCTCTTTAAAACCATTTTATTTGTTTTTATTGTTATTAAGATTTGCAAGACGCATTTACAATAAAAAAGATAATTTACTATTACTTTTCATTGTTATTAAATTCCGGTATACTATTTTAGTGTAATTGTGGGAGTTTGTTTGAAGTAAAACTTTCTAGAGGTATTCATGAACTTTTGGGGGAAATAAACTTAAAAGTAATTTAGTAATTTTCATGTTGAAAGGATGAATGAAGAGAGAATAACGAAACAAATTTATGTAGCAAAAGTGAGTGGCAGTGTTGGTAGGGGACGTCCTAGGAGAAGTTACATCGATCAGATTAGTGGCTTACTAAAAAAGGCCGATATAAGAAGCACCCAAAACCGACGAGCATGTAAGCGTAGATTTATGAATGTAGAAGAAGCGAGAGAGGTGTGCCAGGATCGCGCCAAATGGAAATCCATGATCTCTGCCTCCCCTCTAGGTTACGGCCGTGAGCGCAAATTTATTTTATTTAGAATATCTGTTAAAAATATTTTGCATCAAATTAGAAAATAATGTTTAACTTGTCGAAAAAATAGGTAATAAATATATACATTTACTAAGAAGTTCTAACTCTAATGTTATGTCGTAAGGTTCACTTTCAAACGTACTAACTGCTAACAAAAGCGATAGTTGTAGGTACTACATGTCCCACGTTTAAACTAAACTTTCGCATGTTTACAACGTACTTATTAGCTTTTGTCGAATAGTGAACTTTTTTCTCGCTCACAAACGTAAAGCATTTAACGTTTTAGCATTTAACGAAAGTATACTCATAATAATTCGCTAAATTCACAAGTACTATTGATGCATTATCAACCTTAAAGAGGGGATTAGAAAAAACGAGGAGATAGGAAGGGGATTGGGCCAAAGCTATTCTTATCAAAAAAACAGACCACATTCAACTATTGAAATAAGAAGAGTATATAATTCGGGAGTAGTTAAATGTAAAAGAAGGGAGAGATATTTCCCAAGATTCTGCAAAATGATAATACGTAATGGCTGTCTATCTCGCTCGATCAAAAGCTTGTATAGTATCTGTATCTTCCAAAAAAATATTGTTTATGATCCATGTCATGGTATACGTACGGGAGTGTAAATGTATATGGGGTAAACATAATTACTTAATACTTATAGGTCGGAAGGAGGGCGCGGCAAAATATTAAATAGCTTTGTTTAGTGTCTGGCACGCACTAGTAGGCCTGGCACACGGTGGTTTAGGCGAATTTTATTCTGAAATTGGAAGTAAAAAAAATTGAACCTACTAGAAAGCCCTACCTCTAGAAAAGTACGTAGTTCTCGATTTGAGTTCGATTGCATTATGTCAGGGGTGCACCCTAAGTATAAAACTGAGTTACTGTCGCCCAAAACTTGCTTTCTTGCAAATATCTCACAAACCTTAAGTTTAAAACCGTGAGCATGATTTTTTTCATTTTAAACTTTTTCCCTTATTGTCGATACATACCAAGTCATAGTTTGAAAAACCCTAATTTTTGTTTTCGTAAATATCTCAATTTAATTTGGAAATACGAAGAAAAATTAGTAATCTAGTTCAAAGTAGTATCAAAGTTGAGCAGGAAATCTTTTATAAATTTTGTATAAAATTTTTCTTGTAAAATCATTAGTTGCTGAGTACTACTGTGACGTGAGTGACTAGCTCAATAAAAGTTGTGTAGTAATGAAAATGAGCGATCAGCGACTGAGTGATGAGTGGTGGCTCAGTGGCTCAATCGCTGATTTTCATCACGTTCAGATACGTTCCTCACGCATGCAAACAGAAAAGAATAATTTAATTGTATTGCAGAAGGTAATTACTTTATTATTGTACGTATTGTATTAGCCAAAGGGCGTACTTTTTAATAACAACTCTTAGAAAGCAGTTTCTTACATATAAAACACGTAATCGTATTCGATATTCGATTTTGTGTTTCTAAATTGTAGAACGCTTGAATGTTCTACAACAATAAGGGGTTTATTGTTGAAGACTTTTATTAAAAGATGTTATTAAAAAATATAACACGAGTCGCTATTACCTAAGTTAATTTTTTTCTGCCATATCTAGTCTGACCTAGATGAAAACACTAAGTTACAAAAAAACTGTCAACACATTGTTGATTAATTGAATTATATAAAAAAAAAACTTTTAAACAAAAACAAAACCGTCTTCAAAAAAAACTATATTCAAAAACAACAAATGCACATAAAAGTATAAAATAATTTTACGCAATTAAACATAAGAATCAATTCCTAATCATATTTATTTCTGGAGTCGGTGTCAGCGTCAGCTAAGGAAATACCAATATACAAAGATGACTTAAGAAAACATTTTACAAATGAACTTTATACCCCGCATATGTAGGGACCCGTCCCGGTTGTTTGTTTTCGGAGAAGTTATTGCTGGAAACCTTTTTGACGGTTCTTACAGCTTCATCGGATACTGGGCTCGCGACCCGGGTGATCTTGAGCTAGACCCGTCCCGGCTTCGCCTGGGTACCACTAAATATGTTGATCCGATCGCTACCAAACACAGCTGACACCGACTCCAAAAATAAATATGATTAAGAGTTGATTCTTATGTAATTATTTTATACTTTTATGTGCATTTGTTGTTTTTGAATATAGTTTTTTTGAAGTCGGTTTTGTTTTTGTTTAAAAGTTTTTTTTTCTCGATTTTTAGTGAATCTAATTTATATGGGGCTTTTGAAATCATTTGCGCGAAGTTTTTACTTTGTAGTTTAAACTTTTGATATCTTCTAAACTATTGGTCAGAATAATATAGTTCAAAGAATTCATATCGAACACGAATAATCGAGTGCGTTTTAATTAATGTTTCCTAAGAAAAAAATGGTTATTGCGAGACAACCATAGAAGATAGATATATGTCATCGCGGACTTTTATTTAGCTTATGTAAAGCGCTACAATTATTTTATACATCATTTTAATGTAAGTCCTATAGTTTAGCCTACGTAAGCCAAGAAAGTAAAATTCAACGTTGTCATATTATGCATTATTAAGAATAACTCCAAAACTACCGGTCGGATCTTGACTAAAAAAAAATGGGACCAATCGACAAGCATTAGCTCTCGAACAAAAAAATAATCATCGAAATCGGTTCATCAGGACCGGAGTTCTGAGGTAACAAACATAAAAAAACATACACACTAATTGATAACCTCCTCCTTTTTGAGGTCGGTTAAAAATGGATTTGAATTCACATTTCTGCCTACCTTCCGCGACACACACGCGAGTTTGAGTCTTTATCTATCGGGTCTCCTGGAAAGTTTTAAGTCCGTTTTTTTTTCATACTACATTTATTCATACCTTGAATATTAATCTATTGTACATGACTTGTTGGCAATGTGATGGCAATTTGTACAATTCAATATATAAAAATTCCTTATGTACTTATATAGATAGAGATCAAAAACTGGGATTGGGATTATGGGATATTTGTGGACCGCAAAATTTTGAGCTGTGGAAAGCATAAGCTAAATTCGGAGAAGTACCTCTTTAACATTAGTTTTTAGTGTGGTTTATACCATTGACATCGTACTACTTCGTTGTAATTTGTAAGCCTAAGATGCTTCTCGATAATGTACACATTAGCTTTCTCGTGAAAGAAAAGTTTATTCACTATACATAAACTGTTCTTTTCTCTTACTAATATTAGTAGGTATAAAGAGGAGAAAGGAATTTGTCATTACGTTTTTTTAAGTTCTTTTTAACCGACTTCAGAAAGGAGAAGGTTATCAATTCGTCTGTATGGTTTTTTTTAATGTTTGTTACCTCAGAACTCCGCTCCTGGTGTCGTGATGTCGATCCTATCGCTACCAAACACAGCTGACATCGACTCCAAAAATAAATATGATTAAAAATTGATTCTTATGTTTAATTGCTTAAAATTATTTTATACTTTTAAGTGCATTTGTTGTTTTTGAATATAGTTTTTTTGAAGTCGGTTTTGTTTTTGTTTAAATTTTTTTTTTGGAATTACTTTGGCAGAAGTCACAAATAATGGCAAGTATAAACATTCAACATAAAATTTCAACATAAAAATATTGTTAAAATTATTTAAAAATATATTTAAGGAATTAAAAATTATGATTCTTGTTTTATTCTTAAAACGAACAAAACTCTCCGGTAGATCCAATATTGTTTTGACAAGTGATTGCAAGCACGTGTAAATTGTTTACTCTACGTATACACTGCACAGGCGCACATAGTACAACTGATAAAGAAGCTATTCGACTTAGTCCCATTAGAATACAAATCGCGTGCTAGGATCCAATTGAGGGGAGACCTTAACTAAAACTAGAACTTAATTGCAAGCCACTATGTTCGGACAATTAGTTTTCATTAAATAATAATTACGAACGTTTACAGCTCTCACCTCGGTGATTTCGAATTTAAAAAGTTGTTTTAAATTTATTTTTAAGAGACGGAAATTATGTTTCTAATTAATTTTTTCGCCTCTTTAAATCAGATATCATGGAGTTTCATATTTATATTTATATATTTTTACTAGTTGTGCGTATCTTAACTACAAGGAAACCATCGAAGCAGACGGTCTTCGACTTTGCGATGTTCTCTTTTCTCTGCCAACTACTGTTACTTCATTATTTATAACACTGATTTCAATCTCTACTACAGCTCGCAAATAGACAAATGTACTCACTTGTTACCTAATCTGAGCATTTGTAGAGTTCAAAATTTGAAGAGTCGAGTTGCAATGAGTTAAAAATATGAGCTGGACACAAACCATTTGGGAATGACTCATTATTAACAATTAGTTTAGAATTAAGATTTAATTGGACTTTAAAAGTTGGATTATCGATATTAATAATCTTTGCGAAACTTTACGGAAATACCTAATTTATAATTACATCCTTACGGTTCAATTAATTCAGAAGAATCAAATCATTCAAAGTAACATACACTCCAAGTTAATAAAAACGCGTCAAAAATATTAAAAGCACAATCTTACCACGTCAACTTTAATTTCCATATTTAAAAAACTAGCAACTTCATTTAAACAAATGTCAAGAATTTTTCAGCCAATCGGCAAAGTGTAATTTCCCGCGCGCGCTCTGTCTATGAACGTCCCCATCCACTGTCCACAACTTACTGGCCGATAAGAAAACTTAAGTCGCCAATACACCGCTCTATCTATAATTTGTTTATTGTTTCAAGTAAGGACTCCGATAAACGCGTGAAAATAGAACGCATTTTGAGCATCACAGAAATAACAGTACTTTAATGATAACTTAGTATTTACCAATAAAAGGTACATCTTATTTTTTTGCCCTATTTATAAATTTTGGTTTTATAATTTAAAAAAAATTGAAGAAGACATAATAGAAGGCTGGAATGGACATTACGACAGAAAAAAATGTTGGCATATACTCTGCTACCCGTGCGAAGCTGGGAGGGATCGCTAGTTTATGGTAAAAGAGAAGATTGCGTTATGTCATTGATAAAAGAAACGCAAACTAAATACATAAGAAAGAAGAATACATAAATACATATTCTCCACAGGAAGTTAATATGGAAATTTACAACGTAAACTTTTTTGAAGTGAATACTTCTTTAGCCACGTTAGACTATATTTATTAGAGTAAAATTTTATAGGTTCGCGTGAACAATATGCTGAACTAGTGACAGCAATACGCATCAGCAATATGCTTACTTGAATTTGGAACAGTTTCGGCGAACTTTTTTTTTATTTGTTTGTCTTGTTAATTTTCAATTTCATTGTTACTGTTCAAGGGTCTATTTTTGTTGATTATTTATTTACTTTTCGTTTATTTGAACTATTGTCCCGCCTTCCCACCTGCTTTGAGTTTTCACTTCTAACGGCAGTCCTTTTGAGTGCCTGATTTTTTTTTGCATGCCGATTTTGGCCTTATTTTGGTTTCAAGGAGAACTCTCTTTGCCTTACTTATTTGCTAAGAGCACTATGGTCCAACATCCTACATTAATCTTTCGGTTGTGTTCAGTATTCTCGCGGCTATATTTTAAAGTAGTTTGAATAATTTAAAATATTGGTTAAATAAAATGAACAATGAAAAACAATGGTCGTGTCTCACAGCCTTAGAACGCGTTCTTGTGAAACGGAAATTACACCATAAATCTTATGACTTGAAATTGCGGAATAGCAATTCGAAATTCAAATCTTTCTCAGGGAAATGCAAGGATAGAACGGGTATTATGGGAGTATTGACAATTTATTTTTCATTATATTACAATTTTTCACCTTTACAAATAATAAATGAAAAACCGTAATAAGATGCACAAAGGTCATGTTTTAAATCCTTTAAGTATAAATGTTTTACTTTCTTTACCAGATGCAGGCGTCCAATGCGGTTGTAAATAAAAACTTAAGCAAGTCATTTTGATAAATGTTACTTTTTCTTAATATTAATTTTGGAAAAAATCTTATATTGACAAACGCTGAGTATATTTGATTGGAAGATAACACGAATAATCTAAAAACATATCTTATTTATACCATTTCGAATAATATTTATTTAATCCTTTAGTCGCAATAGCTGTAACTAGAAAATTTTAAAAATATTGCCCGACTTGACTTGTCAACGAGAAACAAAAATTAAAAATGCGATAATTTATTTTTTAAAATATTTCTTTGAATTACTTAACCTTTGATTGAAAGGTTAAAAGATGAGAATATAACTAGTTGATTTCTAGTGATCGATAAAAAATCCTTGATTATAATTAATAGAAACTTACCCTTCTAATTAACTTGAGCATATCCAACACCATGATCAATACGTTCTGTAAAATTACTTGAAAATTTTATTGCATATTTTGTATTTTATATCAAGATTTATTAATTACATTTATCTCTGATAGTATCATTTTAAAGACTAGACAAAAACACACATACACACGCTATGGGTAAGAACGAAGTAATAAACTTATATACATTGATTACTATACAGTACTATTTAGAAAATCAATTTTATTTTGTCCACATGAAAGTGTGGGCGTAGTAAATATTTGTATTGAGATAGATATACAGTATGCACTGTGATAGCATATAGTCTATCACACTATGTACTTAGCAATTCGTTTATTGCGCATTCAGCAGCTTCAGTGCTTTTAAAGCATACTTTTTACTTAATTGTGAATTGTAGAATACAACAATCTAACTATATTTTAATATCCAAACAATTTCGGAGAAACGCTAGCCGAACGTTAAAATAACTAAATACTAAACGAAATGAGGTTACGCTTTGTTAGCCTTTACTTCAAGCGCTGAAAGAGAGAGGAACATACTTAACAAATAAATCAATAAACGCGACTCAGGTCATGTTCACATTCACACTATCTCACTTCCATCGACAAACTAGTATTTTCCGTTTATGGGATGAGTACAGTATAGTATTCGATTTAATTAAAATCAAATAATTCAGAATAAGTATAGAAAATACAAAACAATCCAATAGATTTTTTTTTTTGAAAAGTAGCTTAAAACAAAACGTTATCGTTAGCAAAATGATAATGACAAGGACGGAAAATGATTTATAAATATTTTTGATTTTTGCGTAGTACAGTTTGAGAAACTTGACATATGTCAAAACATGCTGAATTCGATTGTTCAGTTCAGTTAGCGATTCTAATTACGATCGTCCAGTCAAGCCTTTAGGCAGTTTTGATTAACTAAGGGAGTGGTTTAGATTGTGTGATGATACGAAGGTTTACGCTTTCGGTTTATGTTATTTTAATTGTCTAAAAAAATCTAAAAATCGTGTGTTCAGAAACACTCGACTGGCTTAAGCTATTGTGAAGTTGTATGTTTGTTATTTCGAAAATATACAAATAAATAATTAGAAATGCAAGCAGGTTCGTATTTATTAATTATAGATTACCAAGTATCAAAACATTTTTGATTTATTTAGTTAAATTTTGAAAATATTGAATGGTAAAAGTCACCATATGTTACAGAATTCGCGAAAATACGACGCCAGGTCTCTTTCGAACAAATAATCGAACTTCTAAAATTAATCAAAGAACATCCTGAATTGTATCGAGCATCCGCTAGACCTAATCTTGCGAGAGTCATGCGAGGATTTTGGAATACATGTGCTGAAACGCTCAACAATATTAAAGGCGGAGCCTTTAAAGATGCTTATGGTTGGTCGCAGGTAATGGTTTTTTATTCTTATTGGATTTGTTTTTTATGGGCGGAGTCAAATGAGTTAGTAGCACACTGACTTACAACTAACAGATGTATTGCAAGTATTTGTGTAGGAAAGGAAAGGGAACCAGAAAGATAAAGCTGGGAGGTGTTTGGAAAGGGGGTTGAAAGGCCTGCGGCACCTCACTCATCGGTTGAGATACAGAATTATAGGTATCTATATGCCCATACATGGCGAGGATGTGGTACTTCTGCAGCTGCCAGCATTCATTCATAGCTGTTATGGCTGGCTCTACCATTGTTAATTGGATATGATACACAAGTTTAGTTAAATTTAGTACATTATTGCAATACAGTATATCCAAATTGATATAGTTGATAAAAATGATTATGACTGAGTTAACATATTTCCGATTGAAATTAAATACAGTAAAATCAATGGTACCTTACCAATAATATATAGCTAAGCACTTTATTTAAAAGTTTTATTTGACTGATTAATTTGGAAACTTTTTTTGAGTTTTGGGCATTTATATTATTTTTCAAAAAAAGTTTTATATGTATCTTGATATCCTTAACTATATTCCTAAGAAATTGTCTTAATTATATCTTTTCCTATTAATTTAAATTATAATGACTTATGTATACCAGTATGACTTAAGTTGCAAGCCTTAATATTAAAAAAAATATGATTTTTTTCATCATTTTTTGTGAGTGCTGTATCCGATTGTCAATTTAACACCTTTTCAATATGTTTGTTAATAATACATGTATGGCTAAATAAAGATAGGGATGACAGACAGAACACATATGTTAGAAAAGTATAAAATGTGTTTTTTATATAGAAGAAGGTGGAAACCAAGCAACTGGTTCACCTGATATTAAGTGACTGCTACTCATAGTCAACACCATTAATAGACAGAGTAAGCAATAAACAGAAAATTGGATATTTCCTTTTCCTATCCATCTCCCCATCAAATCCTCTTCTCCTTCCCATCCGATGCTTCTTCGAAAAAGAGGAGAAGGGGAAGAGAACCAGAACTACACCTCTCACTGGTGGTATTAATACATAATAAAAAACTTTAACTAATGCTTTACCATTTATTTACCGTTCAACATAATAAATAATTGGTTGATTTATGCATGCATCATTGGTGATTTAAAGTACTATTTATTTATTTATATTTTAGTATTGGCGTTATTGGAAATTCAGAATAAAACAAAGGACCATTGAAATAACAAGTGACAAGCCCCGCACTAAAGTTCCAGAAGATGATTATGTACCCTTGGCTCTAGTGGATAAAATAATTCTGCGCTTGATTCAAGACACTGACGATGAAGAGGAAGAGGAGGGTGATAATGGACCTAATCCTAAAGTAAGTCATGTAAATAAATATTTTGATGAGGAGTGTGAACATTATGGTTAATTTAGGTTAGGTTAACCTATCTTAAACTAAATCGTCAAGAATCTTTTGATTTATCTTCAGTAAAAGCAAATTAAGTATTCTTATATCCTTTAGTATCCGGTTATGTTAGTAAATTAACATCTTAAATAAAATGATTTGGTTCATTGTTTCTGTTTATTAACATCTGACCAGTGCATAGGAAATTTTAATTATACATCTAATGGTACCTCTGCTATTACCATGCATTGTGGAAATAATATAAACGCACCCTGCGTTTTACGTTGCGATTTTTTAAAAATTTTCTTAAGAGTTCTAAAACCGACACGCACACTTTAGGTTAGCAAAACGATGATCCTTGCTTGAGGTTTGACTTAAAATAGACCCTCCGAGCCGGCAAATGCCAAAAAGCGATTCTAAGGCGTTTGAAATAAAGACGTTATTCTTACGAAATTTATTTTTTATTTTTTCTCAGGAACAGTGCACATCTTTTAATAGGAGTGGTGCTGGGAGGAAGCGGGAATACCCGCTTCCGATCTCTCCCCCACTTATCATGGTAACAGCCGAGTAACAACCATGTGAAGTTACCTACACCGCATGGCAACTTGGCTGTTACCTATTATATTTTATGTTTTTAAAATTACACTTCTTTTGCGTGTGCGTCACACTTATGTATTATTTTACTAGGTGTAAGATCTATCTAGGTTATCTCCTGTTAGATCTAATCTTTCACATCTAGAGGAAGTGAGACTTGTAAGGGTGTCTGGAGCAAATCTATCCTCAGTTCCTATATCATAGAAATTACAATGTATGATGTTTTAGGGTAAAGAAGTTGGGAAGTCAGATGCCGTTGGTAAAGATACTGCTTCTACTTCTACAAATAATTCAGGTAAAATATTATATAATTGTATGTATATATAAAGTATATAAGTTCACTTATCTATGTATAGTTGATACACGGTATCGGAAGCTTCGACATGATTAATACCACCTCACGGATTACTGTCGTGAAGTGGATGCATTCATACCTCTAATTTTCGTGTTGTGATTGATATTTCTGGTGGTGTAAAACCTTTTCCAACCCTCACTTCCTCTCGAGTCTTCCTGTCTCTGCCTTCAGGGGAATATCGACCATTATAAAAAACGCAAAACGCGAAGAGGAGGGAGTTATATTGTATTTATGTATTAAATGATTGAATGTACATGAGTAATTCGTTTCAATGATATGAAGACATTTATTTCATTTTTAGAAACCGCAAGAGTGTGTGGTCGTAAGCGTCGATACTCCGCTGCCGACACAGATGACGTGGATCACGCGGACCTAGCTCCGCTGGATACCCGACATAGATACCTCGGAGAACCAAGCTCAGGTTCGAGTTCAGGTAAGAGACTAGCTTGCATAATTAAGTGAATAAATGATAGATAGAACTTGCTTGCGTACTTTTAATTTTTTTTTATGGTACTTCAAATGAAGGTATTATCATTTATGTTATTAGGTTAAGGATTATTTTAACAGTGGTAGATCCCGCAACAATAACATCTGTTGCACGAATGGGCCGGCTCGACCTGTGAAATACCACGAACTCAGAAGACATGCGTGAAGTAGAAGTACTCTGCGTTTCGTCTGATGAGTATGATTTCGGAGGTCCAATTTCAGTCCTCGTCCCTTTCCCATCCTTTGGCAACGCATCTGTGACTCATTTGCTTGTTAAGAATGTCTATGGGCAGCGCTCGCTTAACATCAGGTGAACCGTTTACTCGTTTGCCACCTTCTACTATAAAAAAGGTAATATTATAATGTTTTTTTTTTAAATAAATTAATGATTCAAAAATCACTTCGAGGCTTAATTCGGCTTGTGAAATACATGGACAGGTCGTCAAGTATTAAGTAAAGTGGTATATGACATTTTTTACCCAACCCCTTTCAACCCCTTAGAGATCGATTTTTTAAGAAATCTTCATTGACACTCGCTAAAGGAAAAAGGAAGCTTTGTGATAAAATTTCACATTCCTAGGTCCAATAGTTTTAGCTGTGCGTTGATAGGTCAGTCAGTCAGTTATATACAATATAGATAGTAAGCTAGTATGTTAGCACAAACATACAGTAACGTGACGGTTTATTGGTATTAAAATTGCCTAAGTTTTTGTATGATATTTTATCATAGACCGCACGAGGGCTTCGCCTATTCGTAAAAGACGCCACGCGTTTATCAATGCAAGCAATGCGATTGAACAATATTTTAAAAGTAAACCGCAGAAGAAGAATACAGGTAATTGTTATTGAATAATATTTATGGATGTTTTTGTTTCCATAAACTTCTTGTATTGCACACATGCCTAGTCGGGTCATAAGTTCTGTCAAAACCTATTTGTTTTTAATTGGCGAATACTGGCCAAATATTCTCGAACTAATTTTAAAAATGGAACGTTTGCGCTTTCCGAATATAAAAAAAGAAATTCATTTTCATTCATTACCAAATATGGAACGGTCGAAGAAAGAAGATAGAGTCGCGTTTATCGCGTTGCACCGCTGTGGTTACGCGCCAGAGATTTACAATATTCTGCAAAATTTGAAAATAACACTACGGTTTGTTTATCGCACTATCAAACGATACATTGAAGATTCAAGCTTCGAAGAACGTAAGAGGACCGACCAACCCCGCACAGTTAGGACTCCAGCGATCATTAAAGCGCGAATCCAATGAAATCCTGTTAAAACGAGATAAGCAGAGTCAGGGTAAAGAGTGTTAAATGAAGACCTGGGATTACAAGTGTATCGGAAAAAGACCGGACATTTTTTGAATTAGCGTTTAAAAAAATAGTCTGGAAAGATCCCGCGCTTTGTTACGGCGGTACGCGGGAAAAAAATACTGCGAAATTTTGTTTTCGGATGAAAAAAAAATCATCGAAGAAATTTACAATAAACAATATGATAAGGTGTATGCATCAGATATATCACTCAAAATGGGGGGATGATGTAAATAAAATTGTATTCTAAATTTAATTACCTTTCATTTCATATATAATTTCTGAATAATTAACAAAATGTGTATCACTAATTACATTAATTTTGCGACAGAACTTATGACCGATTAAGTATATATTTTATATTGAACCAAGGAAGGAAATGAATAATTTTTGTAGAGGAGTTCTAGACGGACTTATATCTGTCTTATCTTGACGATGACCTGCGACTTGGTCAGTTTATAATCGGACTAGACATTTATAAACTGTCACCAAATTGTAAACTGAACGAATTATAGACAATTGAAAAAAACTGATAACCTGACATATCGGCCAAATTCGTATTAAAAAAAAAGGTTTTATTAGGTGTACCCGTTAACAAATGAGCGTGTGTATGTTGATTCATGCATGTAGAAGCTAGAGAGAGATGTCAGGACTAAATGGTAGTTCGTTTATTACTGTCTACCCCACTGTATTACGGTCGTGAATAGATATTTACTTATTATAAATTGGTATCATAGAAGCCGTGAAGCGAGCGCGAGGGCGTAAGCGTCGACTCTCTTCTACCGATACAGAAGACTCCGAAGATACAAATTCAGGTAAGTTTTTAATATATTTTTTATTAGCGACCCGGCTGTGCACTGGTAGTACCTACATACAAACTTTCATCCCCTACTTTACACCTTTAGGGAATTAATAACAGAAGTCATTGTGCAAATTTTCAAGCCCCAGTCAGTCAGTTTATGTATAATAAAGAATAGTGTATAACACTCAAAGATTGTGCCTTTCGAACCGTGAGTTTGCACTGCCGAAAACATTCACACAAAACATATTTTCATCTCAGTTTTTTCAGAGAGAAGGATAGAGAAAAAGCTTGTACCGCGACACGATTTTAAGTTAGTGGAAAGCCACGGTATCTGAAAGTATTTTCAAAATCGGATCAGTAATCTCCGGTATATTACCCCGAACATACAAACTTTACCTTTTTATATGTATAGATGAGTATAGATTTAATCATGTCATCGTAATTTATATCATTGCTATAACTGGGAAGGTCTGGCAATTTTTAGGTGTCTTTGAAATCATAATAAACTTTTTTCGAACAAAGTTTAGAAATAATAGTCATTTTGGTTGTTCTTCTTCACTCCATCGCCATCTCTCTATAACGATAAAAATGCTCGATCCCTTGACTTTCGTTATAAGGAGTTTACACTGTATATCTATTTTTTTTAAATATTATAGACAGCACGCAAGCCGCGGCAATTTGCCACAGACGTCACACGTTTACTAATATGAACGTTGCGATAGAAGAGGATCGTAAAAACAAATTGCTAGAAGAACATATTACAGGTACGTTATTTTTATGTTTTAAATAGCTACAAATATTTTCTCAAATAATGTAGCGAAACGTTTACTTGTGGCCATAAACAACAAAAGAGCATTGTTTCTAGCTTTTATGTAGGGACAGAGTGAGATGTGGAAAGGAATTTAAAATGCGGATTTATATAAATTCTCATGATACTTTCCGTTTTAAATTAAGCCATTTACGTAACGGCTACTGATGTTACGTGACTACTTCCGTGATAAATTGTATAAATTCGACTTTATTTTGGTATGACCAAGGATGTAAATCGCTAAACCTTTTGTCTGGAATATTGTATTATGTTTTATAATTTACAATGAATGAATAGTTATCCGGTGCCGGCGCCATATTGATAAATGATACCATCAATTGCAAAATGTTAGTACCGACTCATCGACTGCTCGGCGAGAAAAGGAAAACATCTCGAGTTCAACCTGCGTGTTAAATTGTTGTTTGTAATCACTAATTAAATCTAACTTTTCCAATACCAACTATAAAAATACAAGCTGTGCCCCGCGGTTTCACTCGCCGTGCAATTTAATTTAACCGACGAAAGACCTATTTAATATGATTGGTCATATAGATCTAAGGTCAACTGTCCCCTACGTTAGACTTTTAGGGGATGAATTTAGAGAAATCCTTTTTTAGTTCTCACCTACGTAATAGCAGAAATCTTTACAAAATTTCTTTTGAACGTGCGTTGATATATCAGCCAGTCAGTTTCTCCTTTTATTATATTACTAGCTATGCCCCGCGGTTTCACCCGACCGCAGAATAAACCATGACGACGATAACCTCATCATCATCTCCCTGCCCTTTTCCCGCGTTGTGGGGTCGGCACATTATGGTCGTAGTACAGTTAAATTGATGTAAAAAATTTATTTATAAGCCCATTGAGATAAAAAAAAACACTAAATGTTAAGTGAAGTTTACCAAAATACATTAGTGAAAACTGCACCCAAATCGGTTAAGCAGTTTCTGAGATTAGCGGTAACAAACGCACAGACAGACAAACAGACAAAATTCTAATAATGATTGTTTTGGGTTTTATTGCGTTTATGAAGGCCCCCAATAATAGTTTTTCTCAAATATCTTCTGTGTACAGACAGCGATCAGTTACATTTTTATTATATGTATAGATATAAATAGATAGTGAATTAGGTTTTCGACAAGCATTGACTTGAAAATTTATTCCAGAAGAGAATGATGACCCAGAGGAATTGGAACTGAAGGAGGCAGAGAAGATTGAGAACATGACTTTGATCTTTGATAGTATATATAGAGTGGCGATGGATTCTATCAGAATGGTGGCGATTATGAACACAGCCAAAGAGATTTTAAACAACAATCCGGCTTTGCAACAAACCATGTACGCTTCTCCAACCATCTTTTAAACGACTACTATTCGACTTCACCTTGTCATTGGAAGTGATGTTAGTATTTGGCCTTTATTTAACTCTAAGCGTTATGAAGGTTGTTGCGTCTCAGAGAATATTTATGTTTCTAAACTCTTTGGTTTTCGTTACTTTCATTTTACGCGATGGGTTATATTAAATCATGGTACGAGTGTTGTAAGACGTTAGTACTCTGGCAACGCTTTAAGGAGATGCAACGATTCGCCAAAGCGACTCGCCTCTCTTTCTATAATGTATACATATACCAAAGAATTACATGCATACTTCTCCTGCTCCTTGGTTAGTGTTAGGATTTAATCCCAGTTTCTAGCAGCTAAGTGTGAATCAGATGTCAGACTCGTGTCCTGTTATTGTTTATATCTACTTTATATTGTAGATTAGGCTATGATGTCTTTGGGTATTCATTTTGTGTGTTTCAGAACAATAGACAGCGTTCTGACCTTCGTCATAGTTTCTCTTTGTCCTTAATACAGATAAAAACGATCTTCGGATATGGAGTTTGTATCACGGTAGCATTGAAAGGTATCGGGCAGCAAAGTTGTATAAAATTGCATCTCATCTTTGTGAAAGTATAAAGCTCTGTTTTGATATATTTTATTTATAATCTACATAGCATAGAACAAAGTGGCATCCGCTGTCTGTTTCCTTAGATCTTTGAAACTACGCAACGGATTTTAATGCGGTTTTCATTAATAAACAGTGATTCCAGAGGAGAGATTCAGAGAGGACTTTTCATCTTATTTTTTTTAAGCGGGGTAGATGTCGGTTTTGATTTTTAATATTTTATTTGTAAAGGTGTTCCCAAGATCTGTACCAATTTTCAGATCTATGAGAATCAGTTTAAAAAGTGTTTGATAAGGCGAAGCAACTATCGAAATGGTCAGATAACTGAGAAAATATCTTTTGTTAATTCCTCCATTTCCATGTATATGTCGCCGATCGATTGTAAGGGCAGGCACTTTATAATCGGGCTAGTAAAATTCTAAACGGTCGGCACATTGTCAGTTTCACGAGT
Organism: Papilio glaucus; assembly: GCA_000931545.1. Taxonomy (NCBI): domain Eukaryota; kingdom Metazoa; phylum Arthropoda; class Insecta; order Lepidoptera; family Papilionidae; genus Papilio; species Papilio glaucus. The sequence continues at coordinate 17,587 of JWHW01007742.1, forward strand.
TATTGAG
>JWHW01007742.1:18489-58644 GCA_000931545.1 Papilio glaucus
TTATATGTATAGATATAAATAGATAGTGAATTAGGTTTTCGACAAGTATTGACTTGAAAATTTATTCCAGAAGAGAATGATGACCCAGAGGAATTGGAACTGAAGGAGGCAGAGAAGATTGAGAACATGACTTTAATCTTTGATAGTATATATAGAGTGGCGATGGATTCTATCAGAATGGTGGCGATTATGAACACAGCCAAAGAGATTTTAAACAACAATCCGGCATTGCAACAAACCATGTACGCTTCTCCAACTATCTTTTAAACGACTACTATTCGGCTTCACCTTGTCATGGAAGTGGTGTTAGTATTTGGCCTTTATTTAACTCCAAGCGTTATGAAGGTTGTTGCGTCTCAGAGAATATTTATGTTTCTAAACACTCTGGTTTTCGTTACTTTCATTTTACGCGATGGGTTATATTAAATCATGGTACGAGTGTTGTAAGACGTTAGTACTCTGGCAACGCTTTAAGGAGATGCAACGATTCGCCAAAGCGACTCACCTCTCCTATGATGTATACAAATACCAAAGAATTACATGCATACTTCTTCTGCTCCTTGGTTAGTGTTAGGATTTAATCCCAGTTTCTAGCAGCGAAGTGTGAATCAGATATCAGAATCGTGTCCTGTTATTGTTTATATCTACTTTATATTGTAGATTAGGCTATGATGTCTTCTTGTTTTGACCTTCGTCATAGTTTCTCTTTGTCCTTAATACAGATAAAAACGATCTCCGGATATGGAGTTTGTATCACGGTAGCTTTGAAAGGTATCGGGCAGCAAAGGTGTATAAAATTGCACCTCATCTTTGTGAAAGTATTAAGCTCTGTTTTGATATATTTTATTTATAATCTAAATAGTATAGAACAAAGTCGCATCCGTTGTCTGTTCCCTTAGATCTTTCAAACTACGCAACGGATTTTAATGCGGTTTTCATTAATAAACAGTGATTCCAGAGGAAAAATTTAAATATTCGACTTTTCATCTTATTTTTTTTTAAAGGTGTCGATTTTGATTTTAAATATTTTATTTGTAAAGGTGTTCCCAAGATCTGTACCAATTTTCAGCTCTATGAGAATCAGTTTAAATTAATGTGTTTGATAAGGCGAAGCAACCATCGAAATGGTCAGATAACTGAGAAAACATCTTTTGTTAATTCCTCCATTACCATGTATATAAAATTTAGCCTTTGTACTATGACGCAAGTAGTCATAATTCATCATACAGACAGACATTCAGTCAGACAACTGACGACGTGATTTATAACATTATTTCAAATAAAATACAAATAGAAAATTAAGCTTTATACTGCCACGAACTTGAAATCCAATTTTATACACTGATCCAAACTCCAAATCGGCTTTACCTGCATTGGGGTCATACACAAATAAACTTTCAGGTTCTATAAAATGACGAAGGTCAGAGCGTTGTCGACTCTTAGTATATTAGAAGCGATGACATATATATAACAATAATGGCTTTCGTGATTTTTATTTATAGTAAAGAGACGATGTGAATGTAGAGATATGATTCAAAATGTTGTGTTCCCGCGTACATAGTAACATGAAACTCATATGCGATTATGTAATGCCTGAGCAATAGTGTCCGGCGAGTATTGAAAAAAATGACGTGACGTAACATTAGTTCATTATGAAATCGGACTATAGGTGCCATTTACAAATTAATATCTAGCACATGCACGCGATTGCTTCATAATATATTTTAAGTTCATATTCCGCAAATCGTTTTTATGAAAGTTTTATCCTGAATTTTTGCGCTAAGTTATTTGCCTGTCGTTATATAAGTGAAAGTGACGTCATAGTAGAGATTCCAAGTGTTACCACGTACAGTTAACATTATATTATAAATATTTAAGCTCAATTAATAATATAGAATTCCATGTTATTTGGTGTTGTAAAATTAAATAAACTGAAATCAATTATCAACTTGATTAGTAGTATTCTGTCACTCTTTTCTTATTCTTCAAACGCATCTGTGCAGATGCATGGATACCATATAGGTACTATCAGGCGCGTTGGCGGTATTCCACCTTATAAGCGACAACCGTTTGAATGCATGCGAGTTTCGTATGCCTTGAGACGACGACGCGGAAACAATAACCAATAGGATGCTCCTTTTAAATGTGTTTTTTGAAAAAATGGTTGGTTAATTTTGTAACAATAGAGTATTCAGAAATAATGATTTCTTGTGAATAGCAGAGGTCGTAAAACTTAAGAACGGAAAATAAAAATAGTGGTATTAAAACACACATAGGGATGCAGAGCAGTACACGAATGATTGCTATTTTCTATTATCCCGTCGTTTGTACAACTCACTGCTACCTAATTGGTTATTTCTAAGAAGAACGAAGTTTATCTCGTTGCAAGACAAGGCAGTTTTTCTGTAAGTGGAATACTGCGAACGGCCCCGACTGTACATAAAACTCTTTTAAAGTACGCGATTTTTCAATAAAAGCTAAGCGCTTCTAGATGATATCCATGGCAGGTCTTCATAATTTATTGATGTATAGTGTGTAGAATTATCAAAAGTATACGGAATTTGTCGTCGCTTCCAAATCAATTTAAAATGCACATACCAAAGAAGTAAAATATGTTATACATGCCATAAGTCACGATTTAACAGTGCAGTTTCGATTCTAAATTAATTAGTTTAATGCATATTATCTGATTATAAATCGGAATTTCGGATTTATTGATAAATTTGGCCACAAATGTAGTTAACTTGCAACAAGTGTTGAAATGCGCCTGTTATTTTGTGTCGACTAGGCGGCGATGAACTATCTTGCCGCGCTGCCACACGAGCCGTGAAATGTTTTTGGACCATTTAAATTGTGATTATCTCTGACTGGCATCAGGGTAACACGGCCGTGGCAGCTTTAGTTTTAAGATATACATACATATATATACCAAAATTTTATTGGATGTGATTCAACAATAAATATATTATACGAAATTACTGTATTTTTATTTACTTTTTTTTTTTTAAGTTTGGAAAATGCGCTTATGCATGTCCACTGTTCAGGGCAACAGGGGGGTCTGTGGGGGTCACCCCACGAGGGGCGTACCCACTAAAAACCAAACGTTCCCTCATAGCCATGGTGTGGGCGCCACGGGAGCATGACTAGCATGTGACACCGCGACGCCCACTGGCCGCCCCGGGATGGGGCCCCGCGCTACGCCCTTAAAAGGGCGCCGCGCCTCAAGATGGTCTGGGGCGCACCTCGGAAGCGACACCGTGCAATGCAGGTTCGGGATTGATATTTTTTTTTACTATGCCAGTATTATGTAAAATAAACTGGATGTTTAAGTTTAGATCTACTTTTATTTGCAAAACAGTTAAAAGAACAAATAATTTTTTTATAGAAGAAGGTGGCAAACGACCAAGCGGTTCACCTAATGTTAAGTGTTAATCGCTACTTCTAACCCATATGCTACCCATAGTTACCTGCAACAAGATAATGATGCGTTGCCTACCTTTAATGGACAGAGAAGATGATATACGGAATATTTTCTTTTTTTGTCTAACCCCTCCTCAGTAAAATCCTTTTGCCATGCTATAATTATTAGAAAAAGGGTGGGAAGGGGACCAGAATTAGGCTTCATATACCTCACTCAGACCCAGAAATACTTTAAACTTGTTTTCGGTGAGATTGTGGAACTTCACGGTCGTGTCGGCCCATTCGTCAATAGAAGTTCTGGACAGGATCTACACGGATCTATAATGCTTGGCATAACCTAGGGGAGTTACCTCCACAGTGTTTAGATGGTGTTTGCATTGCAAAATCCTATCTATTTTCATTTTCATCGCTTAGTAATAAAAATAAAAAAAAAATAAAGTAATGTACGAATGAGAATAACGTGTTTTATAAGGCAAACATACAATCGTTATTTTTAGCGGGCATTTGGGTCAATGACATGCCTTTTATGGAAAAGATAATGTGAAGCAATCAAAGATATACAACAAAACATAATTATTTTTATTGTAATAATACAATAATTATTTTTATCGTTCTATGTGACTGAGTTTGGCTTTTAAACCTATGAAAGTTCGATTAACAACGAATTATTTCGTTCATTAACTTGCTAATGTTTGTGTCAACAGATTTGAAATGATGACTAAAAACAGATAAAACTCGCTGTCCATCACTTTCGGGTTAAGAGCCGTGACATTATTTCGCAATTTTAAATGTCAACATATAATCAATATAAAAATATATCAATGGGTCAATGTCCTAACGCATGTAATATAGATTCTCATAGAATCGGAATTGAGTGATTTTTTTTTAATTTAAAAAAAAAATCACAATAAGAGAAAAAGAAAATACTTTATTGTTACCACTACACTCCACTACATTCTATTACATATATTAACAACATTAAGTTAATAAAAATTTTATACATAAGGTACCTAATAAAACAAGATATTTTTGAGACTAGCGGCGACGAATAGGTCCCTAACTCAGCCAGAGAGTCTAACTAGTTATTTTTTTATATACACAGCCTCCACTACTTCCTATGCTTTCCAACAATATAGTCTTTGAGTTTAGTGGCCACATGATCGCGACCATATTTTAAAACGTGTTTGCGGTCGTCATGCATGTATAAATGTAAAATAAATCAAGCATATTTAACTTAAGTCATTGTTTTTGTTAACTTTATGTCCAAGTTTTATGCGGCAGTAAAAATATAAGGAAATTCATGCTCTGTTCAAATGGGGTATACAACTTTTGTTCTTTCACGTACTCGTTTATTCTTGGTTTTGAACAAAACGGGTTACGCTTAATGTATCGATTATAAAAACGAATATCAGATCTGTTGCAGAATCTAACGGATTCGCCCGCCTGTGTATCCGATAATATTTTTGCATTAACATTTTAAGAATTACAAATATCCGTCACAAAGGTTGAATGTTAATAGTAAAGTTCTATTCATATGCGATGTAAAAATGCAAAACAATTACTATAGATATTAAAAGTTAAAACAGAAAATCGCTGTGATGTGTCGCGTGTTATATCATTACAAAGTCGGGATCAGCCAGTTCAACTGATAACAAGTAAATCGTTCACATTATCTTGTATTCTTCCTTCATTGTCCATTTCTTATACGAACGTGTTAATTTACGGGCGATGTGCAATTGTTTCTTTGATATAATTTAATATGTATCTGATTCAATTATTTATTACGTGCGTGCTGTGTAGTTTATTACCGAGGTGAGTTTAGATTTCATTTATAATTTGACAAGAATATTATATATAAATAATCAATAGTTATATTAATAAAGGCTTTCAACTTAACCTCGAATGATACCAGTATTTAAGATGTTATTGATTTTTTTATTTTCTTTGTAGTGTCAACGGTAAAGTTGTGTTAAGCAGGGAATTACTTAACTCCATAGATGTAACAAAAACAAAAGTAACTTTAGATAATTACGATTATACAACTAAAGGGCTACCGAGAATCGATAGTAGACGTAGTAAAAATGCAAAAGGATTAACATTTAACGACATTGACGTTGATGAAAATAAAACTAAAAATGGCGGCACGTTTAAACCAAGAACTAAATTGAATACAACTGAAGCAGATGGTGATGAAACAGTACACTTAGAACCACTTATATTAACACCGTTAATTGAGGAAGGGAAAATCGATGAAGCCCGAAACGCCAGTTTGGTCAATCCCGAAATGTTTCTCGGAGTCACAAGCTACTCTGGATATTTTACAGTGAACAAAACGTACAATTCCAATATATTCTTCTGGTACTTCCCGATTGAGAATAAAACTGTAAATGAATCGCCGTGGATCATTTGGCTGCAAGGAGGTCCAGGTGCTTCCAGTATGACGGGGCTTTTCGATGAAATAGGACCGTTCAAAGTGGACACCAAGCTAAATTTGGAACGTAAGTAATTATTGCTTTGAATTTTTTGAATAACTAGCTGTGCCCCGTGGTTTCACCCATAGGTAGAATAAACGATGACGACGATAACCTCATCATCATCTCCCTGCCCTTTTCCCGCGTTGTGGGGTCGACACAGTATGGCCGTAGTATAGTTACATTGATATTACTTTTTCATTTATAAACTGATTGAGATAAAACACTAAATGTTAAGTGAAGCTTACCACAATACATTAGTGAAAACCGCACCCAAATCGGTTAAGCCGTTTCTGAGATTAGCGGTAACGCACAGACAAACAGACAAAAATTCTAATAATCATTGTTTTGGGTTTTATTGCGTTTATAAAGGCCTCCAATAATATCTTCCATGTACAGACAGCGATCAGTTACATTTTTATTATATGTATAGATAAAAGAAAATTTAAATGCCATCTTTTGACATCCATGAAATATATTTTATGCCACATTTTTGTACTTACTGTAAAACTGAAATTGAAGCCATTAGGCGTTAGATAGATCACTGATCGAAAAATGTACTATCAGATACAATCGTTACACTGCGCGGTAATAGTGATGTTAATAATAGTTCGATGGAGAATGTTAGAGCCTACGCACTGAGCGGAGGCGGAAAGCGGCTTGTCGCGGTTGATACTGCGGATGACCGCATCCGCGCAGTGCGTGTAGCAAACGCGCGTAGTGCGTATGAAAACAATTTTTTCGTACGTATCTATGAATGCGCGTCACGCGGCTGTCCGCATCCGCGACAGAATACCCTCAGTGCGTGGTAGCTCTTACTCGAAGTGTCACAAAACTAAAAACCCCGATTTTGTTTTTAATAACGTTAGTTGAAGCAACAAAAAAGAAAAATAACCCTAAATTATTTGATCTGCAATATTTCCAAAAACACATTATTTGTTATTTACGATTAGTGATAAAAATAACAAATTGTTAGCCACTACTCCTTAGAATGTTATTGTCTAGATAGATAATGTATAATGAAACTTTCCAAGTCATACAAAATTGTAAATGTATGACATTTTAATAATTTATAATTACATAACATAATAACAATACACTTGTCAATGAATTTTATGTATAAATATACAACAAATTATGCTGCTACAATAATTTTATAAGTAAGAATACATATTGCCATTTATAATGCATACGTAAGGACTGTAATATAAAAAAAACTGCAGCGTTAGTATTCCCATTCGATTATATCGTAAGCATATTCTAGAGAAGAGCGAATAGGTTAATACTATTGTGTCATATTTCGATCACAGCGCCAATATATATCGAGTGGGATGGTTGTCGAATAAAATGGGATACTGGTGGTAAGAGTTGCACTTACTAATAAAAAAATAGAGATACTTCAAAAATTAAAAAAAAAACATAGTCCTAAAACGGACACATCCAGTATTGGTAAAAAAAAATCTTAAACAAAAACAAAACCGACTTCCAAAACAATAAATGCACTTAAAAGTATAAAATAATTTTACGCCATTAAACATAAGAATTAATTCTTAATCATATTTATTTTTGAAATTAAATTAATGAATACTTCTATGCCAATAAATGATAGAGGTTTTCCTCGTTCGCGTATTACACAAAAAATGCTGAATTGGTTGTCGAGATAAATGGAAGCTTGGGAATAAGTATAGGCGTTTTATGCGGTAATTTATTGCACAAAAAACTTTTAAACAAAAACAAAACCGACTTCAAAAAAACTATATTCAAAAACAACAAATCCACTTAAAAGTATAAAATAATTTTACGCAATTAAACATAAGAATCAATTCTTAATCATATTTATTTTTGGAGTCGGTGTCAGCGTCAGCTAAGGAAATACCAATATACGAGGATGCCTTAAGAAAATATTTTACAAATGAACTTTATCCTATACTAGTGACCCGGCCTGGCTTCGCCTGGGTACCAATAAATATGTTGATCCGATCGCTACCAAACACAGCTGACACCGACTCCAAAAATAAATATGATTAAGAATTGATTCTTATGTTTAATTGCGTAAAATTATTTTATACTTTTAAGTGGATTTGTTTTTGAATATAGTTTTTTTGAAGTCGGTTTTGTTTTTGTTTACAAGTTTTTTTTCTCGATTTTTAGTGAATCTAATTTATAAGGGAATACATGATAACAACCGACTTTCAATCAAAGAAAGATAATAAACAAAAGTTCATAGTAATAAAAACATCGCTAAGCCCGGCCGTCTACTGCGCGGCTTTTGAAATTACTTGTGCGAAGTTTTTACTTACTTTGTAGTTAAAACTATTGATATCTTCTAAACTATTTGTCAGAACGATATAGTACAAAGAACAATTATAATCTACATTAAATTCTCTTGATAGCTAACACATTTAAATGGATAAGGATTCATACCGAACACGAATAATCGCGTAGAATAGTCGTAAGTATCGAGTGCGTTTTAATTAATGTTTCCTAAGAAAAAAATGGTTATTTTCAGACAACCATAGAAGATAGATATATGTCATCGCGGACTTTTATTTAGCTTATGTAAAGAGCTACAATTATTTCATACACCATTTTTATGTAAGACCTATAGTTTAGCGTACTTAAGCCAAGAAAGTAAAATTCAACGTTGTCATATTATGCATTATTAAGAATAACTCAAAAACTACCGGTCGGATCTTGACTAAAAAAAAATGGGACCAATCGACAAGCATTAGCTCTCGAACAAAAAAAGAATCATCTTAATCAGAATTATGCTTTGTTAGACTGTCTCTTTATCTGTGGGCTATAACAGAATTTGATGAAAAAACTGTTGGTTGAAAAAAGTTAAACAAAACTTAATAAATAAAAATATTTTGTACATTTTAAAGACGCAAAGATAGGTCACCTTGGCAAAAGCTATGAATCGATCGCTAAGACCTCGGTGTCTGAAGTCTTGTGAAATAATTCTGTTGTATAATGTGTGACATCATCTATCAATATTTGAATCGACCTCTCAGATCCATTTCATAGTAATGTAATCTGACACTTCGCTTGCACACCACCACACATTCTGCATGCGCTGCATATTCCATGCTACACTATACATGGACTACTATTCTTCGAAATAAGTTATCGTCATGTTATTTAATATCGAAAATCCGTAATAAATATGATCTATAAATTGTTGAAACAAATTAAACTAGTTGCTACCGAAATACCTGAACGTGAATTGAGCCGTTTTTAATTATTTACGACATCGGCCAGTACGAATGAAGAAATAATTACAATGCAAATTTTTATGTGAATAAGAACGATTTTTTACCCGAGCCAAAAAAAGCGGGGTAAAAATCGCTCTTTCAGTTCTTTGACGTTGACAATTTCCAATTTTGTACTGTAGCGTGTGAAATTGTAAAAGATATGTGCTTTTACAATTTCATACGCTACAGTACAAAATTACTCACATTACTAACCAACAAATATAATATCACTATAAACGAAATTACATCCCTTATTGGGTCTCCTGATCTGGAATCTTTTACTTTTATCTTCATCTTTTAAGAAATATAGTTCGAAGTTAGTTAGAATTATAATAATGTAAATGTAAACAGTTATGCGAAATACATTTTTCTTCTTCAGGGAATCCTTACACATGGCTGCAGAATCATTCTCTGTTGTTCTTCGACAACCCTGTGGGTGCCGGATTCAGCTTCACTGACGATATAAGGGGATACGTTCGAAATATGCCTACGGTAACTATTTATTTATTCTATAATACTGCTTGTGTTGAAAGTGGTCCGGGACAATTTTCGTACTGCACTTTAATACTAAGAAATATTGCCTGTTTTATATCTGGATGAATGTAGCTTTTTATTTGTGTAAGAACAGTTAGAAACGATTCAGTATTTTTTGAGTTTACATCACTAACAAACAGATTTTGCCTCTACATAATATTGGTATGGACTAATTTAGTCCTGCATACGTTGTATCCCTACAAAAAAATTACAAGGGTCATGATAAAAAATAAGATATTCCAAAAATACAGAGTTTTAAAATACTTTACAACAATTATCTACTTTTCAAAAGTATTCTCTGTGAACATGTTTATACTTTTCCATCTGTCTTAACCACTTGACAAATACTACTGACCACTCTTCTTTAGCACTTTTCTATTATTATTTTTTTTTATGATATTAGGTGGCAAACGAGCGAGCGGATCACCCCATGTCAAGCGAACGCCACCCATAGACATCCGCAACAAGCAAATGTGTTGCGGATGCGTTGCCCACCTTTAATGGACAGAGGAGGGCATAAACAGGAATAAAGACACTTCCTTTTCCCTGTTAACCCCTCCCTCTATCCCGATGAGGAAAGGGTGGGAAGGGGAAGAGGACTGAAATTTGGGCTCCGGCACCTCACTCATCAGACGAAACGTAGAGTACTTGTACTTCACGCCTGTTTTCTGTGAGGTCGTGGTATTTCAACGGTCGAGCCGGCCCATTCGTGCAACAGATGTTGTTGTTGCGGACTCTACCACTGTTATATATTAGTACTAGAAATGCCATATATATAAGCAGCAATGGCATCTTGTTTGTTCTCAAGTCACTTTCCCTTTAATTTTTCTTAAATTTTCGGAAAAAGGTAAAAATCACAGGGTGCTAGGTCAGGGGAATAGGACGTTTGAAACAGAATAGTGACGTTTTATGAACTTGCCTTGTGGCAAAAGTGTGTGGGGCAGCTTTGTCGTGGTGCTAGAGCAGGTGCTGGGATTCTGACTGCGGCCGCTTGTCACACAAAGCTCTCAATACTCAATTTTAAGTTTAGTTTTAGTGAATTTATTGTATTTAATGTAATGTGAGCAATAAAGTGTTTATCTATCTATCTACTCTTGGGGCACAAACGAGCATATACTATTCTGAATTAACTGTTCTTATTTTTTAGCACCACCGTAGCAATATGTCCCGCCTTGCGAAAAAAATGAGGCCACCATTCGTTTCTGTGTGCTTCGTGCTCGGCGACATTTTGTCGGAGTCGGATAATCTTCAAAGCAGTCGCTTTGTTTCAGGGTCGTTGTTATATAGCCATGTTTCGTCACCTGCCAGTATGTCATAAACTTTTTTTTTCTTGCCAGCGTTGAATTTATTTATCATAAATTTGTACCAATCCTCACGACGGTCATTCTGGAAACCTTTGAGTTTGTGCGGCAACCATCTTGAACAACGCTTAGAGAGGGACAATTGATCATGAATGATGGTTTGCAATGTTACTGATTCAATACCCAGTTCACCATTAAGCTCTACGTATGTGATTCTTCGGTTCTCATGAATATTTTTTTCCACGGCTTGCATATTTTCTTGAGTGACTACCTTTGGTGACCATCATGTCTTCGCCTCATCTTTAAGAAACTGGGAGAGTTTTTTTTAATTATGCAAACAAATTAAAAACAGTTGCACGTGAACACGCAGACTGGCCAAAAGTCGTGAAGAAAATTCTTGAGGCTTTAAACCTTTTTCAACCGTGAAAATGATAACACGAAAATCACGTCGAGTGAGCTCTATTGTTGCAGTAAATTCCCGCCAAATTCTACCAGAAAAAATATTATTATTAAAAATAACAAAACTTTACAATGATATACAACTTGCCAGTATCAATCATATGACCATGGAGTATCTAATTTATTTTGGCATGACCCTTTTACCCTAGTATAATGGCGATCGATATTGAAAGTATAACTGACAACTATAGCGCTATCTGCTGGCGACTTACGACAAATATTATGAAACCTTCTGCATAAAGTAAGCCATACGTGACGTAAGAATATAGACGGCAGTCCTACTACTTTAATATTATTTAATCTAATGTTAAACTACTTGCTTCTTTACTGTTATTTAATTGAAAGAAAAATGAACGTTAAAAGAAAATATCCCCAGCTTCTAGAAGAAAATGTTGATTTTGTATGCACTCGCACGGCTCTATAAAATAACAATGAATACATTATCTACTATTGGACATTGTGTTAGTATGTTACTTGTACGCTTTATCATAAGAATGTAATGTAATTATTATTAATTACATTTATAAGGTCAGTTTTTTTTTTAATTAATTGCGAAAGTATGAGACTCTCATATGAGCGTAATATCTTTTAAAAAGTGTTGCCGCGATACAAGCTTTCTCTCTATCTTATACTCTGAAAAAACTGAGATGACAATATGTTTTATGTGAATGCCTTCGGCAGTGGAAACCCACGGTATGACTAACATATAGCAATTAGGTACACTATAACAAAACACGCTTGGGATGCAACGCTCTCTGTTCAGTACGATAACACATTTGTACGCTGTACATTACTGCGACGCCACCGGATTCATTAAATTAAACATTCAGTATTCCAGTCACCTGTACACGGCGTTCCATCAGTTCGTCCAAGTCTTCCCGGAACTGAAAGATGCACCGCTGTTCATCGCCGGCGAGTCGTACGCGGGCAAGTACGTCCCAGCGCTGGGCCTAGAGATACACAAGCATATCAATATACCCGGACATAAAGTCAATCTAAAGGTAAAGTACAGGATAAGTAAGGAATAGTAAAGAGCGCGGCGGCTGTTGTATAAATGCTCCGGCTCGGATAGGGAAGTGACCACGAATTTTTTTTACTTGGGAAATATTCAGAAGATGCCTTTCATGGATATCTTCGATTGCGACGGACGGGGGCTCCGGGATCTCTTGCGGAACGCGTCTGCGCAAGCTACCAATACTTAGCATTGATTGTGGTGTACGGTTGTCTAATTCTTTTCTCGTCCAACACAATTAAGCCCTTTTCTTGTTAGGTGGCGAGATCTCAAAGATTTTGTTTCTATGATCAAAAAAAATCAGCGTTTCCAAATTTTTGACTAACTAAATACTAAACTTTGTTACTTTTAAACTCGTTACCGAGTAATGGGTAGTCGTCGGGTAACTTTAATGACCACGTGAAGTAAATCAGCGATAGTGTGATTTACGTCAGTACTATGAGGCGACAAGCTTATCCTTTTTTATAGATGGAGATGACAAACGATCAAGCTGTTCACCCGACATTGAGTGACCGCTACCCATAGGCATCGACAACAAGCTATTGCCTACCTTTAATGGACAGAGAGGGGATAAACAGAAAAATGATTTTCTTTTCCTATCCATCCTCACCTTAATCAAATCCTCCTCCTCTTCCCATCCTTTCCTTATTTGTGATTATAAAATGATGAGATATGGGGAAAAGGACTAAAACCTCACTCATCAGACGAAACGCAGAATACTTCAACTTCACGCTTGTCTTCTGTTAGGTTATGGTATTTCACCGGCCGAGCCGGCACGTTCGTGTAACAGATATTGTGTTGCGGGCTATACCTCTGTTCTGTCAAAAGTTTACTTGTAAATTTGCAGGGTTTCATGATCGGCAACGCATACGTGGACCCGGCCGTGATTCAGCATACAGTCCGACCATACTATAACTTCGGCCTCATAGAGCAGGAACAGGTTGAGGCCTTGAAGCCGCTGTCCAACATGCTGACGACGCAGATCGCTGCTAAAAACGGCACCCTCGCTAAAGTGGTGAGTAAAAAAAAAATATGCACCGTAACCTAGAGGGGTATGCAGAGGATGGATTTCCATTTGGCACGATCCTGGCACACCTCTCTCGCTTCTTCTATATCGTAATAACTAATGAATAATCCTTCGTAATTCTTTATATTAAATCAACACAGATTAAAGACGAACATTTTTAATTTGTGTTATATTTACTCGTAAAAGCAAATTCTCATTTCTCTCAAACGCATGGTAATGAAACACCTGATATTGATCAGCTTCTAAAACTACTGACAAACAGACATGTTCATGCACACAAATGTTTGTCTTGAGTGGGAATCGAACTCACGACCTGCGGCCTGAAAAGAAAGATCTTAGTAACCACGCCTACCGGCCCGTCAAATTCTTTGTAATATTGGATTTATCTTCTGTAATAAATAAAATAGATAAATTAAATTAATTAATAACAAATTGTCGATTATAATAAAGAGATTGGAGAGTTGGACTGTTAATTTTTAAATAGTAAGGAAAATGTTATAATTTTTTTTAATTATAGAAGGGGGCAAATGAGTATATATTTTATTTTATATTAATAGAAATGGATGAACCTCGTGAGTGTTCTTCTAATGTTGAGCCACCAGTCGCACGCCTACAACTTCCTGCACAACGAACTGGGGATAGGCAGATACGTGAATTATTTAAACCGGACGCACGTACAGAAGGCGATCCATGTGCGTAAGATGAACTTCAACTTCGTCAACATGACGGTCAACTCATTTCTCTCCTCGGATTTCTTAAGCAGCGCTAAACAACACTTCGAGACACTCTTGGACCATTACAGAGTTCTCGCGTATTGGTGAGTGACAATTATATTTTAACTTTCATGTTCTCATTTTCACAATCATTCTATAGGTTTGGTAATGAAAATACAGATGACGATAAAATTAAAAAAAAAAGTGTTTCCTACTTATAATCAATTTATTGCGAAATAGCATGAATATAAAGAATGCAAAGGATGTGCTATGTAAGTTTGAGACTCATATTGTATACAAGAACTTTCACTCAATTCAATGAAGTTATCATATTATTTTATTCATAATTTACAATTAACAACCTTAATGATTAACATACACTTTTACGTATGTAGTTGTTCTTAATAATGATTGAATGAATTAAAAATAGTTCGTTAAATATTACAGTGGTCAACTTGATCTAATGATGCCGTGCATCACCACGTCAGAGAACTACCGCACCTGGAAGTGGAATGGGACCGAAAAATTCATTAAGGCGACAAGATTACCATACTTGTATTCGAATAAACGTGCCGGGTATGATGTATATATATACAATTTATTTATATACTAACAAAATATTCTCTAAAATCGTACAATTGTTAAATCCATGACCAAAACATATTTAGTGAATTCACAATTTTCTACAAACTAACTTTTTTGTTATTTTAAAGTTCAACTTAAGCTCTTCCATAAATATGGCAAGCAAATAATTGTTGATGAAGTATCGTCCTGCGGCTTTATCATACACAGCTTTAATTTGGATTGTAAATGTAACACTCAGAGACATTAAGGTCTTGTGTTTTATTTATCGGGCTTAGAATCAAATAATATAACCGTTTTATGTGGTTTTAGTCGTAAGCTCTCGTATTGTAAAAATGTAGCAAATATGCCGTTAGCGGGCGAAAAATGAAGGCTCGTTTTTGTGTGCGTACAACATATGTATTTATATTTAAAAGAGTAGATGCAGCAGAAATGGGAATGTTGAGAACGAAGTGTCGAGTAACACGAATGGATAAGGATACGAAATCGGCATATTAGAGTAAACCTAAAAGTAGCACCGATAGTGGAAAAGTTATAGGAGCAAAAGGCTAGCATTGTATATGTAATGGGAAGGGAAAAGAAGGGAAGAAAAAGAAGGGAAGAATGGCATGTGACAAAGTGAGTTTTAGACATGAATGTAGAGGGATATGTCGGTAAGGAAAGGCCTAAGAAAAGATGAATGGATTGCGTGAAAGGTAACATGATTAAGAAGGGAATGACGACTGAAATGACGGATGATATATCGATGTGGAAGTCGAGAACCTGTTAGCGGACCCCACATAAAGCGGGGAAAGGGCAGGGAAATGATAACATATTTGTAGTATAAAATATAATTTATACCAAACTAACAATCTTTGAAATAGGTAGTACATAGTTACGTTTTTATTTACTTTTATTGGTTACAAACGTCATTAGAATTCTTTCTTTAAACAGAAGAATTATTTAATTTCGATTCGGTCGTTTTCCCACAGATACCACAAAACCGGCGGAGGTTTGACAGAGGTGGTGTTCCTGGGGGCAGGGCACATGGTTCCCTTCGAAGTGCCCGCTCCCGCTCAGGACCTCATCACGAGATGGACTCACAACAAAAAGCTGAGCAAATCATTCCCGATGTTAGAAGGATCTTTTGTAATAAATGTTATTCTAAACAACACTGTGGTGTACCTTTGATGTTATTATATTAATTAACAGCTATAGTACAAGTTTTTTTGTTTTAATAAGAGATACTAATAATTAAAATAATTCTGTTTCATTGATTATAGTTTTTTTTTCTTTAATATTTTAATTCCCTACCCTAACCTAATAATTTTTATGCACGAAGGAAAGGGCAAACGGCCCACCTGCTGCTAAGTGGCCACCGTCTATCTCAAGTCTGAAGCTATCACCAGCCTAACATAAAAAAGATTGAATATGTTGCCATTCATCGTGACTGAGGAATAATCTATGGTTAAGTGTATTAATCTATAGCAGAGGTCGGGAAGTGATATTAAGGGAAGTCCGGATACAATTAAAAAATAATAATGGAGTCCGGAAACTGTAATTTTTATAGAGGTCCAGAAAAAAAGCAAAGGGCTTCCAACGTACGAAAATAGGGCTTGTTAAATAAAAATATAATTAATCTGTATATTTGACAATTCTTTACTGTCCGGGTTACGACCTACCGCGGTTCAAATAAGTACACAGTCCGCCTATTGGCTGCCTCTGCTCTATAGTCTTTCCTGTATGGTCTTCAATGGCAGAGTAGGTCGCCTGGTAATGAAGACCATAAAGGAAAGACTATATATAACTACAATAATAGTTACACAGGGTAAGGAAAGAGAGATGATCAAATGCGACCATTGGCACCTCACTTAGAATAAACACCAACTATAAATATCACTACTTCTCACCAAGTAACTAAGTGTTAATTATTGATAAAGCTCCTAAAAATAAAAGGCGGCCTGGTCTATATTCTTTTTTTAAAGTCTATACCTTTTTAAAGGTGATAATTGTTTCAATAGTTTTAACTCAAAATCCTGTTTACCCATTACAAACAAATAACTTTTTTTCCTTAAGTACTTATATAAATATTTGTAAAGATAAATAAAAAAATAAACATTGTGTATGGTGCTGTATATCCTGTTTACAATTACATATGTAGTGCACTCGTGAGATTATTAGTGTTTCTTTTTCTCTCTGAGATCAAGAGCCAATAGTTACATTTAGTTGAGTGAGTCACATTAAGTGTTGCCACATAAGAACTCTACCAAATCTTTTAATTTAGTAGACAAGTTTCAATAGTTGTAGCTACTTTTTTGTTTGACATACATAACAAAATTATTTTTTTATTTTTATTTCATGGCATATAATGATTATTTTTATTAATGTGATAAAATGTATGATTTGATTACTATTTGTCTTATCGTCTTTTGGTAGATTTGATCAACTAAATTATGTTTACACTAAAGGGCTAATGTCAGTCAGTCTCAGACGTAATAGTAGTGATTAGATTACCTATTTTTATTTTCTTGTCTTTTTGTTGATAGTTTTGCATCAGTTGTCTATGTGTGCATAATATAAACATAACTTTTGTTTACGAACTTTGTTAATTGTTTCTGTTTTAATTAATTAATTGTTACTTAAAGATGAAATTTGTTTATACGTTGGTGTTTATTTTAAGGTAAGTGAATTTTATATGCGTACGTAACTGTGTTATTATATATATGTAGCCTTATTTTTTTTGTGTTTTAGTATATGTAACTGTTTACATTGCATTGTGAATTTATGTAAATTTAACAAATCAAATAAAACAAAATATCATGTGATACAGGATTGCATTGATTATTTAATTGATTAGATTTGTTTTATACTAACAATATCTGGATGAATTTTAAACATATGTCAAATATGATCAAATGTACATATGTTATGTGTTTAATTTAAAAAATGTTTATTTTATTAGTTTATAACGTGTAAAAGGCCATTCTTATGCTATAGGTATTTATGATATTATTTTTAAGTGTGCGTATCCATGTCACTCAAGCTTTTAAGTCGTATAAATTTTACAAGTAAAACAAGAAACTTTTAAAATTTTAGCTCCACGAGAGTGGGTAGAAACAATTGCTACGTGATTTTTAACAGGCGTAATTAAGTAACTTTTTGCAGCAATATTATGGGGAAGGGGATGAATAGGAGAAGGCAACTCATTTGCTTTTTGCGGATGCCTATGCGTAGCGGAACCACTTTCTCGTTTCACCTTCCATAATAACTAAAATATATATTTCAGTCACCACGAGTGTTGCGTCATGTTTAGTTATATGATGCAACAAGGGGAGATTTCTTCTGGGATTGTTTGATTATTATTGTGTACAAAAAAGACTATTTACCGCTTAACCAATTTCGGTATCGATATAAATTGAATCTTCCAGATAGATATCAGGTAACAATTGTCCCAAATATAAAATTTTAAAGAGTGATTTAGTCAATGGAAGGTACGTGGGAGTAGGTACGTGCCCATCTATTCTCATGTAAGGTTCATCAGTAGTCATCGAAATCACCATATCATTTAATCGGAAGCGGAAAAAATGTTACGACATTTGGTGATCTGCTTGCTCGTTTACTGCCTTGTACCATAAAAATACTACATGGTCAGTAGAGTCGTTATGTAAAAAAAACAGAGGTCTGGCTATAGTCCAAATGTTTTTTACATAATAGCTCACCTATCAGAAGATACAAGCTGGTTCTTTTAAAATGCTTTTACTTACCCCTGATATATACCTACGTGGTTTTGGGCGTTTTCTTTAATACCGTTCTTTTCATTTCAGCATAAAGAGCACAAAAATAGCGGAATCAGTAACACCAGCTTTAGTTCTTACGCCCCTCATTGAAGGAAATAGAACGGAGGATGCCAGAAAGCTTGCCAGCGTCGACCCTCTACTGTTCCTGAATATGACCAGTTACTCGGGTTTCCTCACGGTCGACAAAGTCTACAGCTCGAATCTTTTCTTCTGGTATTTCCCTGTGCGTGATAAGCCTGTTGACAAAACGCCATGGATAATTTGGCTGCAGGGTGGCCCCGGCGCCAGTAGTCTCGCTGGCTTGTTCGACGAAATCGGTCCGTTTGAATATAAAAAGGACTTGGGCTTAAAAAGTTAGTACGCTACAAGTAATGTGCTAATATACTTTCTTAATCTAATTAAATTTATATTAAGATTAATATATTTATATTAATCTTAAAATAAATTCTTAATTTTTCAAACGGATAACCGTGGACTTAGCTGCTACCAAAAATAACCTATAATACGCAGCGTCGTTTGTATCGTTTGGAAGGTGTAAGTGAATTGGTATTAGGCTTAATTTTTTCTTCCCCGGAGTTATAGCGCTTATGACGCCAACATAAAACCCATCGAAGCCAGTCGAAGTAAATCGTAAAAATGTTAATAATCATACAGTCAGTCTGGTATATTGTCTTGTTAATCACGACAAATCACGTAGTGGTTCTACGAGATTTCATGAAGATCAAACTATATTTTTTAGCCTTAACGAGTCCATCAGCAAAATATAAACATTTTCTTGTAGTGCGAGAGTCGTCTTGGTGTCGGGAGTATTCCATGGTGTTCATCGACAACCCGGTTGGCACCGGGTTCAGCTTTACTGACCACACGGAAGGCTTCGCAAGGAATATGTCTATGGTACATTTTTCATCTTTATACAAATTGTGTGCTACGTACATCTACCTATAAATGCGAACGAGTAGTGACTGGTTGGCTTATGAAAGGAAGAATAAAGAATAGGAGAAGGATATTGGAATCTCCGACGGATTTAAAAATGATCGGAAATGCAAATTCACGAGCACAAATCTCAAAGGCACAAAGATGTTTAAGATGTTTGTAGCGGCATTCAAACCCATTGCTTGCATCCGTGATAATTGAGCCATCAAAACTCGTCTTATAGCCAACGTTTTTATTTCTTTTTAAACACATATAATTTTTATAGAAAACGCGCGATCAACTGATAAGCAACACCAGAGGATGTATATTTTTCCTGCCTCTAGAGTGCGCTAGTTTCATCAAGGACTTTATATGGTATAGGTTTGATACTACTTCTGGCGACACTTGACTTCACTTCGTGCGAGTCAAAAAGTTACCTGATATAGAAGTTGCATTACATTTCTAGTCATCAAACATTTCGTTTATTTATCATTTCCATATGTTTTTCTACATTTCCAGTACTCCAGCCAGCTCTACACAGCAGTGCGACAGCTGGTGTTGCTGTTCCCCGAGCTGCAGGCGGCCGAGCTATACGTGGCCGGGGAGTCCTACGCCGGACACTACATACCGGCGTTCGCGCACAAAACACTAACCAACAGTGGGAAAGAAAAAATGCCCTATAACTTAAAGGTGTTTTTCTGGTTTAATGTTCTTAAATTGATTTATGCACTAACGATCTCGTGAAATTTGTGGTAGTCCTCTGAATAAGGACCAATGTTTCCGCCAAACATTGAACCTGCGTTCATTATTTGACGAATCGAATAACAATCTGTTTCACACCCTGTATCTTGCAACACACTTGTACTTAGAATAAAAAAAAACATTGTTAAGTTGTTCACCTTGCTACTTAGCTATTGCCGATATGACTTCAAACTGTAAAATAAATATTGCAGGGTTTAATAATGGGTAATCCTGTGTTGGACCGAGAGGGGCTGACAAATTTCACGTCGGTGTTCTTCAAATGGGGTCTGATAGACAAGCAGGGCGTCATCGCCGTCACTTCTCTGCAGAACCAGTTCTCCCGGGCTGTTCAAGAAGGAAATTCCAGTGCTGCTGTTGAGGTATACATCTTTAACTTTTTTTCTTTTGAAGAAGGAGGCAAGCGGAACACCTGATGTTATATAACCGTTACCCATAGGTATCTCCAACAAGCTAACGAGTTGCAGATGCTTTACCTCCTTTTAATGGACATAAGAATGAATAAAAAGAAAAAGGATATTTCCTTTCCCTATCCATCCCTTCCTCCGTCATAGCCTTATTAAAAAAAGTATGGGAAAAGGAAGGAGACCAGAATCAGGTCTCTCATCAGACGAAACGTAGAATTCTACTTCACGCCCGTCTTCTGTGAGGTCGTGGTATTTCACTGGTCTAGTCGGCCCATTCGTGCAACAGATGTTGCGGGCTCTACTACTGTTAAAATAATTTGTACTTAATAATCTATTTTTTTTACATTCATTTCACCACAGCTTCGCAACAAGTTGCTCGACAAATTACAACAAATTGCTTTCAAGCCTGACACATATAATGCATTGAAAAGTTACCCCAATTTGGAGGATTTCATGGAATATATTGCATTGGAGAACGTGCGAGAGGCGCTGCATGTCGGCACTATACAGTTCACATTCAGCAATGTCAGTGTGCATACGTACCTAGTGGAGGATTTCTTGAGCGTTATGTCCCCGATTGTCAACTCTGTATTGGAACATTGCAGGGTCCTCATATATTGGTGAGTAATTTATTAATTATATTTTCACACGATTTTATGAAAACGTTTGTAAATATTGTAGCTTAAATTAAATAAAGTGAAAGAAAAAATTTCAATTTTTAAAGGCCGGCAATTTAAAAGTCAATTACCTTGGTTAGGCTGCCGATCACGCCATTTCCCAGATCTCCCATAGAAAATGAGCATTGCGCGCATAGAGCTTTAGCTGTTATGTAATATTAGGAAGAGAAAAGATTTGATTGTTTGTTAAAAAAACTCAAAAAGTACCAAACAGATTTTAAAAATTCTATCACTAATAGAAAGCTTTTCTAGCAGCGAGTAAAATAGGCTAGATTTTATGTAATTGCATATCAATCTACCCGGTCCAAGCTGGAGCGGGTTGCTGGTAAAATTAACCATATAGTTGCTTCGTTACACCATTATAGCGGCCAACTGGACCTGACTGCGCCGTGCGTGCCCGCCGCCGAGTGGCGCCGCCTGCACTGGCGCTGGAGCGGCCGCGATCAGTTCCTGCAAGCGCCGCGCACGCCCTGGTGGTACAACGAATCACTCGCCGGGTAACAACTATCAATACCATCATCCATCTCGTCATCCTTTAAGTCTACGCCTGGATCTAGGCGTCTCTGAACAAAGTTATAGCGGGTATTCGCATGACATATTTCAGCACACTCTATTTTTTATGAAAGAAGGTGGCATACGACCCATAGGCATCCGCAACAAGCAAATGAGTTGCAGATGTGTTGCCTACCCTTATTGGACAGAGGACTGAGGGGATGGACAGACAGGAAAAACGATATTTTTTTGCTTCTATTCATCCCCTCCTCCGACCAAGCCTCTTCCCCTTCCCATCCTATCCTTTTTGGGAAATGATGGGAAGCGGAAGAGGACACTGGCACCTTACTCATCGGACGTAACGTAGAAGTATGAAATACTCCTACTTCACGCCTATATTCTGTGAGGTCGTGGTGTTTCAATTGTCGAGCTGGATCGTTCGTGCGACAGATGTTGTTCTTGTGGGCTCTACCACTGTTACACTATTTAATTTTATATATTTCACTATTTTATTTTTACTTACCACTAGATGGCGTGATTATTAAATAGTGTATAAAATATTCATTTGCACGACAACGTCTGGTCAATATAAATATCATTTTTTTAATTGATATATATAAATATACTCACCTCTGCATTGTTACAAACAAATAATTCCTATATTTCACAGATACGTAAAAAGCGGGGGAGGTTTCTCGGAGGTTCTGGTCCAAGGCGCCGGTCATCTCGCACCAATCGACAAACCAAACCAGGTCAATCAACTAGTCTCCTATTTTATCAGAGGTCTGGACCTGCCGATGCCGCCAAACTATCAAGTCGATCCGGAAAACACACCAGACTATACCGTACCAGTTGCAGACTCTGGTAGTACCGATTTTAGAACTGGTATGATTGTAAGCGTTAGTGTGAACGTACTACTGGTGTTGGGTCTACTGATACTGGTTGTCTTCGCGTTGCGATGGAGGAGGGGGAACGAGGATTTCTTCTATACTCCACTCTCAGATGGCATACTGACTATGACGTGAATGATAAATTTTATATATGGTTAAATTACTGTAACTGATTCTGTGACAAATTTTATATTACATAGAAAAGTTAAATTTATGTAATCTACAAAATGTAAGTACAACAAAAAAAAGTTTGTTTAAGTATGATGTCTGTCTGTGGTGGATGCTGTGGTCTGTATAAGTATTTGTTTGAAAATCCACTATCAAGGTGCTAAAACGATGTAACTTGTACCGTCCTCTGGTGCATAATATAATCATATATAAAGAAAACTTTATTGTATTGTATATCTTAGAATTTGTATAAAATATATATATTTTTGATATCATACCCGCTTTCATTGTACGCAAACATCCTGCTTTTGGTTTGAAAATTGAGGTTTGAAGTTTAAAATCCTTACTGTAAAGACGGAGTGGCTCGACAATGAGAAAGATAAGACTATAGACGAGTCTTTTGCCCAGGATAAAGTAAACCAAATACTATACAAGGCCCGGAAGTGACAAGGAAAGATCACAGTTTCCTTGGTCGAAAATGTGATTGGGCGATTTAATTTACTTATACTTAATGTTTAAAGTTAATCTAGATTGTGTATATATGTACCTAGTCGGGTCATAAGTAAATTTACATTATTCGAAATGCCCTCCTCCATTTTGAATAATCGACGCGGCCATTCATCGATTGCAGCGCGCACCACATTCATATCTATTTCTGCTGCTGCTTTAACCAGAGACGGTCGAAGAGACTCCAAATTCAGATGACTTTAGCGCAGACATTCTCCTCCAAAAACACCATATCTTGTAGTCCAGTGGGTTTAAATCTGGACTAGAAGACGGCCAGTCTTCATGGTAAATAAAGTTAGTTCCATGGGCGGTCACTCAGTTTTGCGTGATTGCGTGTGAGCTGGTGCAGAGTCCTGTTAGATGTTAGGTTGAAGAGCTAAGGTACATTACGGCTACCTCGAAAATTGCTCTATCGATTTGTATCAAATTTTATATTTAAATAAGATTTTTTTCTAATTCTTCTTCTTTTCTATCTTTTCGAAGGTAGGATCTCCAAAGTGTGTCTAAAGACACAAATCAACGGAGATCCTAACAACGGCAACTTCAACAGTTCATAAACTGTCGAGAAAAGACACGCCAATTTGTGAATGATAGGTTCAGTTCAAAATTAACTTACGACTGATGAAGTTCAGAATCTGTCAGTGACATATTTATCTATTTTTTTATTGATAATCTATACAGATAGATGAAATGAAGTGTCTGTATGTAATATCAAAATAAAATTTCCATACTCAATACACATGATGTATATACGGTACTTATAATAAAAATACAATTTTTAAAATTGTTGTATGTCTGTCTGTCCGGTTATTCCGGGTAATCTCCGAAACGACTGAACCGATTTGGATGGGAAGTTTACTGAAAGATAGGTAATATTATAAGGATTCAAATAGGATACTTTAATTTAAGAAAAATGATTAGGGTTCCGCGCAAAGAGTTAAATACTCTCTAAACTGTGAACAACTTTACGCGCCGCCGTATCGAAAGCGCCGCCCGCTACCTACAATGACGCGAAGGTTGCTTTAAGCCAGTAAAATAATTAAAAAAATACTTTTGTACTTTATTGAAGTGTAAACTTCTTAGCTGCGTTAGATCTTAGAGGTTCGCGAGATCGACATGTGCAACATGCGTCAGCAACATGCTTAGGGAACTGATAACATCTTTAACCGCATTAGACGGTTATTGGTAGGGTTAGTGGTGGTGACGGTGGTGCCTTGGGTGATGATGGTGGTGGTCATGGTGGTTATGGTGACGGTATCGGTCAGTGTCACTGTTCTTGATTGAAAACACGCATTCTAAAACTTCACAGTGTGTATAATAAGCTAAACATGAATAGCTAAGCTGGCCCGGAAAACTTCGTTCCTCCCTATAATTAATAGATGGTTCACTATTTTGACAATAATGGCTTACACATAGTAGATAGATATATGCTGTTACGGAATTTTTTGTAGGACTATTTAAGGTTAACATTTCCATTATACATTATATATGTGTAACTCTAACGGTTTTTGCAGCGCACACCAGAATAGCTCGCATATCGTGAAATTTTCCTCCTTACTTGACACTTATCGTTATTTTGTACAATTCACACAATATCTTTATAAATTATAGCCTATATGTTATTCTGATGAAGCTATATTATTGTAAAGTTTAATTAAAATAAAATAAATAAATAAATATGCGCTCACGCCCATAACCCAGAGGGGTAAGCAGAGATCATGGACTTCCATGTGGCGCGAACCTGGCACACCTTTCTCTCTTCTCCTACATACATACATCCACGCATACATGCTTGTCGCTTATGTGTGCTCCTTATATCGCCCTTTTTTAGTAAGTCATTAATTTGGTCGATATAAGTTTTCCTAGAGCGTACCAACAATGCCATTCACTTTTGCAACAAAAATTTGTTTTGTTATTCTCTCTTCATTCATCCTTTCAACATGCCCGAACCACCGAAGTATACCTTTCTCAATTTTAGTCACAACGTCCACTTTTAAGCCACACTTTTCCCTTATAACGCTATTTTTAACCCTATCATTCAATGTCACGCCTAACATACTTCTTAAGGATCGCATCTCAAGGGCAACTCTAATAACATGCTCCTCCTGTCAAACCCAGTTCTCACTACCATACAGTGGGGATTAATACAGCATTGTGTATTGTCAGACAAGTCAATTATTTAGATTTAAAAAAAAAATAAAGCAGTCACAGCACGGTTCCTACTGACAATAAGTAGACAGGTTCGGACCTGAGAAGAAATACTAATGTCGATCTGAATCGAGATCGATTTATGAAGAGAACAACGTGCGTCTTGCGAGGAATTCATGATAACGTTGCGGTGGAAGTAAGATATGAAGGAGCTCGAGATAGGTATATTGAACTAAGATAATAAAATTAAAAAAAAAACTGTTTACTATTATCACGTAACTGTAGCATAAATAAATATATCATTATTGTCTTTTTTTCTCTTAAAAAATATTTTTGCCCCACTAGTCGATAGAATCTTGTATAAGGATTTGAAGTTGTCGTAAGTTATTTTCTTGTCCATTTCTTTTATTATTAAAGGTAAGGGACGTCGATAGTCAGAACGCGTGCAGTGGATTTATGCGGGCTTCTCATAATGGGTATAATGTAATTTACATTGTATCTCAAGATATAAAATTACCGTGGATTTCCACTGGCGTAAAATCTCACGATACATGCTTTCTCTCTATCTTTTTCTCTTAAAAAACTGAGACGACAACATGTTATATAACCGTGGGTACACTGACTAACGGTTATACATCTCACAGTGTGAAGGCCAATCGCAGGGTACATTTTTGATTTTGCGATACCTATATGATATCCGGTAGTGATGGGCCAGCTTAAATTTTTATGAACATCATTATTACAGCATCTATTTACAAATGTACGCGTACAGCTGGGAAGTTCTCACCAAATAAGTAGAGAATGATCGAACAATATCATCCGTAACCGATTCACGTACGCCAAGGCCGTGCGGGGACATAGAATAGCGTGGCCATGGCACTAGGTGACAGATTTAAGCTTTAAAATTTTATCACTAGAATTGAAAATCAAATTTTTCGTTTTCTTTTATGTTAAAAATAGTATGAAGTGGCGATATTATCGAAAGATGGTACGCATTAATTTATTCACTCTTAATGTACCTATGTATCTACTAATTGTTCGAAATACTTAAACTTGCAACTTCTTCCAAGGTCAACACTAAAAGGATACAATTGTTAGAGCTCCGATGGTAGAACGGAGATGATTGAATAAAATCTGTTAGAACTTTAACTTGGACCGACTTGAGCATGCTAACATGGCTAAGTTCAAAGTGAATAAGAATTATAAAAAATATATTTATGAAAATAATGTAGGGAAACTTGCTAAAAACTACTTTCGTCACTAATAAGATGACAGCTATGTTTGGCCTTACGAAACCGATTGCCGATCGGACCAAACTCCGCCAAATGTCGACATTAATTGTTATAATTTTTGCTACTTTAAAAATGTACTATTTAAGATTTTAGAAAGTATTAAATAGTATGTGGAGTACCTACCTGTGAGCGTGTAACATGTGCGCGTGTAAACGAAAGACTAATTATTCGATAATGCTTATGACAGTTTCGAAAGTGTACAAAATTGACTAGTGTCAATGATAATTTAACTACGAGTATAGTCTGATAATGTCTGTTTTTATTTTAAAGCAAACGTTTATTGCATTATTTTTTTATAAATTATATCTCTTGACAATTTTCTTGTATCGATTTTTGGAGACCACATAAAATTCGTTTTATCAGATTACGATTAGATATCATGAATCATTCGATAAGACCGGATCTATATCTGTATTGAATATCTATCTATTTATCTATACATGCCATTCAAAAAGAAATAATTTAAAAATCCGAAATTCAGCGGTGACGTCATTTGATATTGTGAAAGACGCAGTGGCTAAACCTTAAGGCAAACTAGGCACGGACCTAGGGGCGACATTACAAAGGGGCGTGCGCGGCCATTTTTTTTAATAACAAAATAAATAAATTAAAAAAAAATCTCTAGCTCTAGAACTTTCGAACCACGCTTGTCGACTTAATTGCACCTTCGCTTGTTTCCTGGCAAAATCACGCTATGCTAACGCATTACCGCACCATAGTGCCGGGCACTAATACTATTTTGGCGACTCAGAACGCGAGCGATTTAAAAACGGGTAAAAGGGGCGCGGAGGTCTCCCATCCACCCGTAAAGGCCTTTTGTACCGTAATACTACGACCCAGCTCTCTGCGTATTTCTAAAGTATATCTTATACGACCTAGGGTCCTTAAAGAAACGAGCATACTCCTTCCTTAACTGGTAGTTACATCTATATATACATCTTCCATTGAGTTGTAAGCAAAAAAAGAAAATCTTTGATGTTGCCAGTAGGTAATATAATGCTGTAGTAGATTAATTTATAGTCACCAGGTTAGTGAAATACTGGTAATATAAGCGATGAAACAAGAGGATGTGTCAGGGTTGTTGTTGGCAGGACAATAACATACAAGGTTGACAATATTTTGCTTCATCTGTCAACTCATTTCACCGTGTTATTATTGAGTACTTATATAACTAACAGACTCGTAAACCAACAATTGTAATTTTTTTTTCAACTGGGAAAGGAACCTCAGCACAGGCACAGTTTGTGTACTAGCGGAGTAGCACATAGATAATAACATTTATCATAATTTAATTTCATGTATTTTTTAAAACACATCAAGTTAATTCGTTTATACTGTGTACTTCAATTCAAATCAGTAACAAATACCTTTCGTATAATTACAATACTAATATATTTTATGTTTAATTCTGAATACAAAACAATGTATTATGTTATGCTGCTACTCACTATTTATTCGCGGAGGTTGTATCGAAAATTTTCCAATTCACGTCTTAAATGGATCATCGGGTTTCGGAGCGTCGCGCGAGCTTTGAATGTCAATTTCACGCTCCGAAAAAAACCCGGACCGTGGGAAATTATAATCATGGTGCGCTATTGTACGGCCGGCGTCGTAATACCGCATTACCGACCGCGTTCACGTCCCCGCGCTGCCCCGCCGATGTTTGTTTTACTACACATCCTAAATATAGAGCAAATCACATTTTAAGAGCGTGCAAGAATCTATCGCGAATGTCGGGAGCGTGGGAGCGAGTTTATGCTAAACAGGTCATTGGTACCCCATACCTGTTCTCCGGCACTATACAGGTTGATGCGATTATCGAAACATAAAACGGCTGCGAGGCGGGAAAAGATTTTGTTGGTATTATTTTTATGCACGTTCTATTGCTGATAATTTAGATATTACATATAAATATAAGTTTGTAATAATATTACTGTAATTTTATTCGTTGGATATAGAGGATAACTTTTGAAAACAAACGATTACTAATCGGTGGAAGCAAAATTATAATTTACGTCTGAATTTTTTTACAAATTCGACTTATTGGATACGCCTGTTTTTGTTTTAATTTATTCTTCTAATAAAAATTCTTCTATTCTTCTTTCACTAGCATAGCGTAAATATCACTAAGTTTCATGTACCACGAGCACATAAACATCATAAACATTACATAGAATTTTTAGAGCTATCGATAAAATATTGGCGCATCTCCATGGTAGTAAAACAATGTTAGTAAACAATGGTAGTAAAGCAATGTTCGTAATAATCATAGAGGAAAATTTAGTTTTACATATCCTATATATATAAATAATAGTATAATAGTATAATATAAATATAAATAATAATCCAATAAAAAATAAATATCAATAAAATTTACGGTTACAAAATGCAAACACTCTTGAGGTCGTAAAAATTCTATTTTATTCGAAGTATCAATTACACATCGTAAAGATTTTAACGTAATCGACTAGTAAACAAGTAAAACCGGACACCCTGTATTTAAGATAGAGATAAATCCAAGTTCAAGTCGCAAGTACAAGCGAACCGCGGGGGTATACAAGGTTTCAGCCGCTAGTACTCCCGTTCCATTCCGCTCCGGCAGATCTCTGTGGTTGTACCCAGTCTCCGGACGACGCGCTCGAAGATGATACCGCGCTGGACCATTTTGTTATCGTAAGTTTTTTTTCTTTTTCAATGGCTTTATAAAATACCAGTTATTTTTTTTCTTCATCATTGTCTATATATTGTAAAAAGAAGCATTCTTGACTTAATTTCTTTTTCGAAATTCGAATTTCTTTTGCCTTTTTATGATAAAAAAAAAACGTTTTGTCAAAGCTAAACTTGTCACACCGGTTCTGTTAGTGATTTAAACTTTGAAATTATTGATGAATATTATTGATATTTCTGAACTATCCCGATGATATTCTGATAATGCTTTATAATAAACAAGCAGATTAAAAAATGATTTTTGTAAACCGTAGCATACATATACGTAACCGTAAACTAAGAATCTATGGCAATATTTATAGAAATTAAAATCTTTTTATTTTTAAATTTGGATTTCAACTATGTGTTTAATGATTATATTCACGTTACGAAAGAATAGCATAAATTTACAAGATAGAAGGTAAAAAAAAAAGTTTAGATGAAAGGAATACAAAAATCCATTAAAATTTTAAATACCTACATATACTTTTCCATTTTTTTTTATAATTAACCATTTATATAAACGATCACACCTTTATCTATAGTTGAATAAATAGTTTTATTTGGATAAAATCATCATTAACTTGTATCAGTATACACTTGTATCAGGACACGGGCCTTGAAATGCGTTCCTTTCCATACAATAAATAATTCGCAACAATATTAAATAGTTTTTTTTTATTACAGGATATCGCAGATTATAATATGCACGGAGCACTTTTTACTACCTGAGCTACCTCCTGGGGAGGCGCCGGAGCCCATACTAACCTTCATGGAGAAGACTTACCACAGCGGTCGTGTGAGGGCCGGGTACGATGCCGGCGAGCCCTTGCTCCTCACGCCGTATATCGAAGAAAAGAAGCTTGAGGAAGCGAAGAAGGCCGCGTTCGTGGACCCAGGGTACACACTGCCCGATATGGAAAGTTACGCGGGATATTTAACTGTGAGTAATGAATAAGCTTCTTAGGGAAAAAGGATATTTACGGGACTAAAAACAAGTGCGACATGAGATCGTGATCCCGTCTAGCAATAACCGAGTCACTTCCTTTTACCCTAATTTTATATAAATAAATAAATAAATATGCGCTCACGTCCGTAACCCAGAGGGGTAGGCAGAGATCATGGATTTAATTTTACTAGTTTGTATTAGAAATGCATAATATGTATGCCGTGTTCCAAGTGAAGACCTAATTTATAAACAAACTTGCCATACATGGCGACCATTACACTTTTTATATCTTCATCGGAAATATTATAATTTTTTGGAAATTTCGAGATAAAGTGAAGTGAAGTTGTATAATATGGATAGCTAATTTATAATTTAAAAAGTATTATAAGTAGTATTTAGGTTTCAGACAATATTTTAGAATTTACGAATTTTAGCGTTAAAGGTTCGGTGTATGTAGATGTATGATTGTTTGTTCGTTAGTTTGATTGGATTAGCTTAAGAACGATAGAACCGATTCAAAAAAATCTTTCACCACTAGAAAGCTATCAGCGAGTGAGGTAGACTAGATATTATACATATATTTTTTAAATTCAATCTATCTATCTACACGATGTCTAGGAGGATTGCTAGTTTAATGTAAAGTTTAAATTATACAAAGTGTACTGGTAATTTTTGGTACGTTAATAGCATAAAGGTGCATAAGAGCAGTAGACAACTTTCATTATTTTTCGATTTCCTATTCTGTGCGTTTTACTGTGACGTGCTAACAATAGCAGCTATTTGCTATTAGCTTAAGCTAATCAAATCTCTTTCAATTATGTCATAAATCATACTGTACATAAAATATTTACAAGTATATAGACACGACTACATCGTAAAATGAACAGTCATGTTCGCATTGGATGCGCCGGCGCCGGCGTCGGCATCGCATTGGGGACACACATGTCGACGTTCGGCGCGACCTCGAGAGATCGTGGGACTGCGCTGCAATTTCCTACCCGCCAGCGAAATGCTGCATCGTTACGTAACAACCATCAATTACCCATGTCGGTACACCACGACACAGTGTGTACCGACATAGGTAATTGGAAAATGATATAAACACTCTTTATATTGAACGACTAGTTGTGCCCCGCGGTTTCTTTCGCCCTGGAATTTTATCTTAACGAAATGATATTACCTACTTAATACTCCTCATCATCATCTCCCTGCCCTTTTCCCGCGTATGTGGGGTCGACACAATATGGCCGTAGCACAGTTAAATTGATATAACTTTTTTTTTATTTATAAGCCGATCGAGATAAAACAAACACTAAATGTTAAGTGAAACTTACCAAATCGGTTAAGCGGTTAATCGGTTAAGGTTTCTGAGATTAGCGGTAACAAACGCACAGACAAAAATTCTAATAGTCATTGTTTTGGGTTTTATTGCGTTTATGAAGGCCCCCAATGATAGTTTTTCTCAAATATCTTCCATGTACAGACAGCGATCGACATTTTTATTATATGTATAGATTTATACGTAGGTGCTACATTACAAATATTTTATATTCGTGAGAAATAAGAAAGAGGAAAATACATAACTAAAAATTAGACATAGTCTTACCTTCCTCCTGGATGCACCCCGCACATGGTGATTGTTGTAGAAGACGTAAGTTTTTTTTCTAACGCTCTTTCTTTATAAACTCTCATTATCTCTGACAATTACGTTATAGGTAACGTGTGAGAATTCCGGCTAAGTAGTTTCATATTTGGCCGTTGAACATTTAATTAAAACAAGATTAGAAATACGACAGATTTAATATTAGAATGTTGCCACCTCAATTATTTCGTCGCTCGCACCTACGAGCGTACGAGTACAGCGTGAGAAATTGCTAATGGGCCACATCTCAGACCTTTACTTCAATGAAAACGTCCGGAAAAAATTGCCGCCTTTAAGCTTTCATTCAAGATCTTAAAGTGTCATTAAGGTTTAACTTGGTTTTATTTGACTCTACGTTTAATTATAAAGCATAATAACACAAAGTGTTTTTGCAATTCAAGAATTTCAGAAATTCGCAAATTTGTGTATGCGCAATTTCTGAAATTTGTTGCGCATTGTTAACCGATATTTAAAACGATTTTTAAATAATTTTAGATATGCGTTTTACGGGTTGATTTATTTACTCATAGTAAGTTTGATCATCCAACAAACCAATCAAACAGCTATAAAAAACGGATGGCTATGATGGGATGTAGATGTCTTAAGAATGGAGGGTTACAGAGCCCCTAAGCGTTGGTTGGAGAGTCAGCCAGTTGGTCGCCGATCCCCGCGTACACACAGTTAATATGACTGGATAATATTTTTAAGGTCTTGCCTTAAAAATGTAATATGTTACCTGCATAGTACATAACGATAAAATAAACTACGTAATGAGATCGGTCAAAACATTCACCATTTCTACTGCAGTTGCAATATTTATTTGTTCATAAAGTCTCGACTATTACCGCCTGTTATTTGACATCGAACTATGCAAGCTTTACCAAAAATAAACAAACACACAACAAGGTACATTTAATAAAAGTATATTTGTGATTGTATACAGGTGAACAAGGAGTACAACTCAAATCTTTGGTTCTGGTATTTCCCGGTGCCGGACAAGCCCGTCGAGGATACGCCTTGGATTCTCTGGTTGCAGGGCGGTCCGGGCGCTTCGTCACTCTATGGCCTCTTCACAGAAATCGGCCCTTTCCGTGTTACAGAAAATAGTAATTTAGAAGGTATCGCACGAATAATGTTGTTATGTTTAACTATTATATTATCACTTATATTATGTTTCGGAATTGAGTATATATAATTTATGCATATACAATTAGGAATAAATACAGAGTAGGTTGTTTAATTTAAGTCCTATCTAATTATAATGAAAGAAAATATTTTCTTATACAGAAATGAAATATTCATGGGGCAAGAACCACTCCCTGCTTTTCATCGATAATCCCGTGGGCACGGGCTTCAGCTTTACGGACGATGATCGCGGCTATGCCACAAACCAGACGACGGTACGTATACATTACTTTACTATTTAGAACGTCTTACTAGAGGCGGTGTCCTCATTGTCCCCGCTCCCATTAGTACAGTTATCTTTACTCATTTTAAACAATTTTACTAAACTTATAACTAAAAATTGTTCTCTCTGATTCCGTAAAGTAAATAATTAACTTAAAAAAAGTTTAACATTAACTATGCCTGTAGAGATAAAATAAAAATCACCCTTAATCGAACATTTTACACGTAAAACTTCTAAGTAAAGTTCAATATCACAGACTTTGTTATCACACAGATCGGTGAGAATCTGTATGCAGCGCTGCAGCAGTTCCTGACGCTTTTCCCCGAGCTGAGGAAAGCACCGCTGACGATAGCAGGAGAGTCGTACGCAGGGAAACATATACCGTCACTCGGGGTGCAGATCCTCTGGCACCGGGAGGAGCATGAGCCTGTTAATCTCCAGGTGAGATACAAATGGAGAAAAAGAGTAGAGAGTGGTGAGAAGTAGAAAGAGAAAGAGAATAGAGAAGATGCAAACAAGTTCCCCAACGTGTAAATATTTTATGCATGGATTCCGTGAAGTCATAGTCTAGTCAAGGTTGCGGCACTCACTGAATGGAGATTGCTGAGGTATCTTAGTGGCGATTCATGGGGTGCCCTACGTCCAGTAGTGGACGTCTGTTGGCTGAGACGAGACAAGACAATTTATTTATAAAACTAGCTGTGCCCCGCGATTTCACCCGCCCTGCAATTTTACTTAAACAAAATGATATTATCAACTTATTACTACCGTAACCTCATTATCATCTCCCTGCCCTTTTCTCACACAGTTAAATTGATATAACTTTTTTATTTATAAACCGATTGATATAAAACAAAATGTTAAGTGAAGCTTACCATAATACATTAGTGAAAACCGCACCCAAATCGGTTAAGCGGTTAATCGGTCAATGGTTCTGAGATTAGCGGTAACAAGCGCATAGACAAACAGACAAAAATTCTAATAAGCATTGTTTTGGGTTTTATAGCGTGTACGAAGGCCCCTAATAATAGTTTTTCTCGAATATCTTCCATGTACAGACAGCGATCACTTACATTTTTATTATATGTGTAGATAAAATATAGTTTTAAACATTGTAACACAGGGTCTAGCGATCGGCAATGGATTCATAGACCCGCTGACGCTGCAGCGCTACAGCCACTTCGTGCGCGAGGTGGGCCTACTGGACGATAAGGCGGCAGACGCCATGAACCATCTCGAGACCGCCGTCACGCAGTTCATCAACAACGGCGAGATGTTAAAAGCGTACGCGGTGAGACACTAAAACTTAAAACGTCGATATTGTTAAATTTAATATTGTTTTCTCTTAATAGAACTTTTAAATGGGCTTTTTTTAAAGGTGAATGGAAATATAATATAATTCCTGCAATTCAAAAATGGAAAAATCACTACTATTCATAATCGATGGTTATTATAGATAAAAAATGAGTCGTATGTTTCGTGAAAGTGTTTTCTTTTATGAGATCTAATTCTTATGATATATCATAATTATTTAATAATGTGTTATTGTAATAATAACTAACGTCTTCCAGTATTACAACTACCTCCTTCAACTATTCATTTTGGAGTCGCGGCTCGGCAACTTGTACAACTACTTGCAAGATGACATAAGCCTGGAGGGTAGCTACGTAGACTTCATCCAGCGCGACGACGTGCGGCGCGCACTGCACGTTGGCAACACCAACTTCACGTCAATCGGTGTTGTCTATAGGAAGCTTGTGCCGGACTTCATGGGCAGCGCGAAACACTGGCTGGAAGAACTACTGGAGAATTATAGGGTTATGATTTATAAGTGAGTTATTGGCACATGGTGCGTGGTGTATTTTATTGGGGTGGTAAACTTTTTTATGGATGATGTTGGTACGAGCGTAAAACGAGCAAGTGTTTCACCTGATATTAAGCGACGGCAACTCATAGATAGACATCTGTAACAGCCTAATGAGATGTAGTTGCGTTGCCCACCTTAAATGGACAGAGGTGGAACTCCTTCTGCTATTCATCCCCTGACGACCGAGCTCTTGCTGACGCTGCTGACGACTGATCGGCTTGATCCACTGGCATTGCGAAGGGACATTTGTTCCCATTACATTTTTTCCGCGTTTACCATGGAGAGTGTTCGGAAGATTTATTTGGAACAATTCTTGTTGCTGAGTTTCGTCATCGCTCAAATCGACAGAGCTCCAACTTCCATTCTCATCATCTTGATGGTTGGCATTCCACTACAGTGCGGTTTTCGAGTAATTTCCTGCCTCGCACAGCCGCGTGTTTGAATGATCTGTCACCACTGTATTACCTAACCAATACTTCAAGAAGCGAGTGTAATCCTTCCTTAAAGGCCGGCAACGCATCTACAGTTCCTTTGGTGTTGCAGATGTTTATGGGCGCATAGTTTTAGGTGACCCATTATTCGTTTGCCCCTTATTTCCTATAAAAAAAAGTTATCGTCATTAGCTATTTATACTTATATTATTTACTTAGTAATATAACTAAGATAATTGTTTGCGATTGTTTTCAGCGGCCACTTGGACATCATTGTCGCGTACCATCCGTCCGTGAACACGTACAACGCACTCTCGTTCTCTGGAACTGCAGACTTCAAGATGGCGAAGAGAATGCCCTGGTACCATGACGGGAGAGTCGCTGGGTGATTTTTTTTAAATGTTCTTAAGAAAACTAAATTATTTATGTTATTCTGATTGATCAAGTTTATTGTAAATGGTCGATGAAATATATGACTTTTAATGAACCCGACTTGTTAAATGATATCCATATTCTTGTAGCTTGTAAATTATAATAACTTTTTAAATGTATAATGTCTTTGCAACCATTACCTGTAATTATTGAATTACCAATAAGTCTGTATTTCTGTATTCTCATAAAGATACTAGTTCGTTGGTCGATGTAGATCAGCATTTTACGAAAAGCTTTTAAACTTTTAAATTTTAACTTTGGTAATTATTACAAATCTATTTTAGCTTTCTTTTTTGTTTAACTTTAGTCCTGTTATAATTTTCGTAAATAGCAAGGAATATATCTATAAAAATATTTAAATCACTAATTTTTATAAAGAATTTAGGAATATATGGTGTTGCCATTAAAAAACTGTTGTAAAATAAAAAGTTATAATCATTCTGTGCAGGTATTACAAAAGGGCTGGCAACTTAACCGAAGTGATGATTCGTGGAGCCGGTCATATGGTTCCTAGTGACCAGCCGGCGGCAGCCCTAGGCCTCATCTCGGCGTTCGTACGCGGCGTGGAACTCGACAAAGACACCGCAACATTGGTCAGCGAAAAAAACTCGCAAAGGCGTCGTCGTCTACCCACAAATTAATAATAAGTTCGCATTTAATATTTATAGTTATTAATTCGTACAGCCTAATTTTAACTTAAGATCAGTATGTATGTATATAATCGCACGATGGTTGTGTAAATATGTAATAAAGTGGTGTTTATTGATAGGTTATTTTTATTGAAATGTCCAAAAACCCACCTGAAGGTACTGATCTGGTCGTAATACAAATTACTTATCCTTTTTTACACATTAAGTTGATACAACACATACTAACTTAAACGGTACAAATGTTTCGTTTCTTAGTATTAAATTTACACAAAGATATTAATTCAAAAACTAGCAAGACTGGAATCAACACGTAGTGCTAAAATCGTCACTGCCTCTAATTAATCTTTTCGACTAGTAAAACACATTACCGCTTTAGGGTAGGTGCTTATAAAATTTTGCTACAAAATAATAGTTTTAATTAACGAAACAACAATAACTATTAGTTCTATAACTCATGGCTACTGACACCATAACTTTATACGATATTTTATTAATAGTAGTAGGAGATTGTGAATAAGCACTAAGAAATTGGTGGACATCTTTACGTAGTATAAAACAAAGTCGCTCCTGCTGTCTGTTAGAACTTTCAAACCACGCAACGAATTTTAATGCAGTTCATCAAAAGATGTGTGATTCAAGAGGAAGGTTAATATGTATGTTTAATACATATATATTATATTAAAGAAAAAAAGTGAATTTCAAAGATTTGTAATGTGATGAGTCGTAAAAAAACATATTTTTGTGCACTTACATTGCAAACGCTGGCTTAACCTTAATGTATCATCAAAATCATGTACCACGGATTTGTACACCTTAAAAAGATCTACAAAAAAGTACCGCGATAGCATATATCTATTTTTCATCTAATTTCATTTTTATTTCGTTCACTTTTAAATCACAACCTGTTCACAATAAACAATGTGCTATAACGTAAAAGTTTTATGCAAAAAAAAGTATAAACCTTTGGGTTTATACTTTTTTTTTGCGTTGCTTTAGCAAGTCATTCACGTTATAATAATCCTTACACCATATAATTTAAATATCTTGAGAGTTATCGCAAAATAAAACTAATGAGCGCAAAAATAATTAAGGCAAACAAGATCACATGCTCTCGTAGGAGATATATATGAATAGTTTTAGTTAACCATAGAAAAAACTATAAATTAACTTTTTTTACTATTTGATTTTCTTTTCTCTAGCTTCTTATGTTTTTTGGTTAGTTTAACAATACCGTTATTTTGAAACTTAAATTTTTAAAACCTGTTTGTAGTTACTTGACAACGGTCGCACAGGATTTATTGCATCTTGTATAATATGTAAATTGTGTTTCCGATAGTCATACCATGGACTTTAATATTTTATCAGCTAAGCTCGAGTTAAAAATGAAACTATTATGCTTAACTTAACAATGAGCAAAACTGATCCAAACACTTTAAGCTCAATTTAGTAATTGCTTCAAAAATTGAATCTGGATTCTATCTATGTGTGTATCTATGTCTAAATTTAAGATTACTTAAATTTATACATACGTCTGTCGTTAAAACGTTCGTTAAAAATATAACATCCCTTCATTATATTGTATGTCGGCACTACATACTCCTTTAAAATGTGGCGAGGGAGACTACATTTTTCTTTCACTTCATAAATTTGCTTGAAGTAAAAAAAATGGTAACCAACTGAATTAGTTTGTTGACAACGTGAACATTAGTTATACTTGTTGTACTATGTTAAATTTACAGATGTTATCATTAATGTCGAGTTCCTATAAAAATTAAAAACAGAATATTTAGAAATTTTACAGAAGTTTTGGAAGTATGTTAGAAGTTTTGGTAAGTGTTACTAGTTACAAAAGAGTTTATTATCTATGTTTTGTTGGTGACGTTTTCGATCCAAGTACAATTTTGATGGGACTGGTCGAACGCAAATTTGTTAAAATCTTAGAACATTTCCTCTAAGTATTGTGTGGCGGTGCCAAAGGATTATGTGGAAATCATATTTTTATGTGGATCGTTTATGATAGCTGGGTACTAGTATTTTCGGAGGAATTTACAAAGCACTTTACGCCATGGCTCTTCTATCGTATGTGCTTTGCGCATTACTGTTTTTGACACCTATCCATGCATTCTATTTACCCGGCTTAGCGCCAGTAAACTACTGTAAAGCTGGTGAAGATACAGGGAAGTCTTGTAAAGTAAGTGAGAATGTAGATACTCTTTGTTAGGCGCAACTGTCAATCATATAAATTGTGCGAAACATACATAGTTACCGCTGTAGCAAATTAAAAACCGTGGTATTGATAAGATTACTTGATAAATGTTACCAATTGCAATAACTATAGTTTTCTGTACACATACTGCACACTTATGGCTTTAATACAATAAAATGCAAATTTATTTTCATATTTTGCAATAATATCCTTTAATTTCGTAAACTAAAAATGCTACAAAGTA
Organism: Papilio glaucus; assembly: GCA_000931545.1. NCBI lineage: Eukaryota > Metazoa > Arthropoda > Insecta > Lepidoptera > Papilionidae > Papilio > Papilio glaucus. Next base: position 57,826 of record JWHW01007742.1, read on the forward strand.
AAAATACAACGACGAATTAATTACTTAAATAATGTAATTTGACACAAGTATTAATTTAATCAAATATTAAAAATTATAACTATTTTTCAGAATGAAATTCCACTTTTTGTGAATAGGCTCAATACAGAAGAATCTGTTATACCCTTTGAATATCATCATTTTGATTTCTGCTTATCTGACGAGACGCAATCACCAGTTGAGAATCTTGGGCAAGTAGTTTTTGGTGAACGAATTAGGCCAAGTCCATACAGACTAAAGTTCCTGGAGAATGTTGAGTGTCAGGCAGTGTGTACCAAGTCGTACAGAGGCACCGATCCTGATTCAATAAAGAAGCTGAACCTGTTGAAAATGGGAATGGCTCTGTATTACCAGCATCACTGGATTTTGGATAACATGCCAGTTACATGGTGCTACTTGGTGAATGAAGACGGCAAGGTTTATTGCAGTACTGGTTTTCCAATGGGATGTCAATTACGCAGTGATATGGTAAGTTTTTTGTTTGATATGTTAAACTAAAATATGTGTGATAAAAAACAGGCAATTTGAAAATAAAACATTAATAATTACTTATCAATAACAACGAGCCAAGTGCGAGTTGGACTCGCGCACGAAGGGTTCTCTATCATTATCTATAAAATCTATCATGTTTGTTAGATGGGTGCTCCCTTAAATGTTTATTTTATCCTGTATTTTAGTTTTTGTTGTTATAGCGGCAATAGAAATACATCATCTGTGAAAAATTCAACTGTCTATCACAGTTCATGAGTAGAGATAGCAATAACGGCTGTTTTTCAGTAATGAATTATGCTGTTGCGTTGT
>JWHW01007742.1:58842-71665 GCA_000931545.1 Papilio glaucus
AATTGTCAACAATATACCAAACAAAGTTGGTGCCTACTACCTTTTCAATCATGTGGACTTGGAGATTACGTACCACAGTGGTAAAGAGGAAGAGTGGGGAGTTGGATTTGGGGATAATGAAGGACGCATTATTTCTGCCAAGGTATGAGGAAATTAAATATTATCATAGCTAATATATTAGTTATGTTCATAGGAGAAAAAGAGTATAAATATATATTTTTTTAATTAATGCTTACTAAAATCTCTTTTATAAATTTACATTTTGGTTTATCAGTCAATCATGTAATGTTTCTGTCTTTAACAGGTCAAACCTGCCAGTATCAACCATGCAAATCCGGATCACCTGGACTGCAACAACCGTAACCTTCTAGAAATACCCAACACTCTCCTAAAGGATGACAAATTCAGTATCACATACTCTTACAGTGTTAAGTTTATTAAGAACAACACAATAAAATGGTCCTCAAGATGGGATTACATATTGGAGTCAATGCCACAAACCAATATCCAGTGGTTTTCTATCCTTAACTCCCTTGTTATCGTACTGTTTCTAAGTGGAATGGTTGCCATGATATTATTAAGAACCTTACATAAAGATATTGCAAGATATAATCAAATGGAATGTGGTGAAGATGCTCAGGTAAATTTAAGTCATATTGTCAAGTAAAGATATAAGACATAATAATTTCTAATATTACATGCTGGGTTTTATTATTTTATTTGTAGGAGGAGTTTGGGTGGAAGTTGGTGCATGGAGATGTGTTCAGACCACCACGGCGAGGCATGCTTCTCGCTGTCTTCCTTGGATCTGGATCACAGGTAAAACTGTTAATTAATTAATCAATTTCATTTACTTAAATACGAAAACAAAGTATACATCACAAAAGGCACCACAAATAATAATTAAAAAAAGGACAATATTCAAAAACAAAACTTTCTTACAGGAGACATGGTACTAAATTTCGATAGTATTAAATCATTTTTTTATATTTTAATAATAATAACATATTATTTTTCTTTCTTTAATATTTCTCATAAATATTGTTATTGTTAAAGTTATTTACCTTTCATTTTTAGGTGTTTGGCATGACGCTGGTAACACTGGCCTTCGCTTGCCTGGGTTTCTTGTCACCAGCTAACCGCGGGGCTCTAATGACGTGTGCATTAGTCGCTTGGGTACTCCTGGGGGCTGCAGCGGGCTACGTCAGCGCCAGGATCTACAAGAGCTTTGGTGGTCGACGATGGAAGAGCAACATACTTCTAACTTCAATGGTTTGTCCTGGGTATGTTGAAAATATGCCTTTGTTTATCACAGTGTCTTATTAAATTAATCTGTACTAATATTACAAAGATACTTCATTGTTTGGTTTTACCTAATAAACTCAAAACTGATTGTAAATATTGATACTGATAGAAAGCTCTTCTATTAGCAAGTAACATAGGCTTAATCTTACCCTTAGTCACCCTTTACCCAAAGTCAGCTCGCATTCCTCTATAAATAATATATAGGAATATGTATGTTCCTGGCAACTGGCCTATATTTACTGGCAACTTACTATTACAACTATTTATATATTCTTATATTTACTAGCAACGCGATCGACTTTGCTTGGGCTATAGCTTATAGTGTCCAATTCTATGTGCATTCATAATTATATTCACACATTATCTTGTTTTAACATTTTTAACATTATCAGTCGACAGATATGCATCGCAAGATGTAGATAATGTAAAATGATGGGTAATGTATGTCTTATCTACATATAGAAATATTGGATCTATATTTTTGTTTCCCTGTGAAAAGATATTTATTATGTTTAATGTTTTCATGGTGTGGATATCAAAATTATATCATGGTAGACAGTTAATTATAGAAATACTATACAAATATTTATTGCTTTGTATATATATATGTGTGAATTAAATAGTTTCTTCTTATATATTCCCGAAAGCCTATTCCATGTTTGTATATATTTACCTTGTTTCACAGCAAAACATGATTTTTGTAAACAAAGGTTTTTTCGTTAAAATTTGTAAATTCCAAAATATTTTCAAAAAGCAACTTTTTCTCACGTTACCTTATAACATTAGCTATCCATATTACTCAATTTCACTTTATCTCACGATTTCGCCAAAATATTTCCGATGAAAGTGTAATGGCCGCCATGTATGGTAAATGACATTTGTTTGTTTACAACAATCATATCTTGCAATGAAACAAGTTATATTTTTTCATTGAAAGATATGATTCCACAATAGTGTTTTCTTTGAAAAGAAAACGAAAAAATTTTAAACGTTATCATGTACGTTTTCTTACAGGGTGGTGTTCTCTCTATTCTTCATAATGAATCTCGTGCTGTGGGGCAAAGGGTCTTCGGCGGCGGTTCCGTTCTCCACTCTAGTGGCCCTCCTAGCTCTATGGTTCGGTGTATCGGTACCTCTCACGTTTATTGGAGCTTACTTTGGATTTAGGAAGAGGGTGAGTACTACATATGTTTATACTGAACGATTCGTTATGTAATTGGTTCACACTTGAAGTAAAATGACACCTGGATAGCCTGTGTTAAAAGTATAATTATGAATAATTAGATATGGTGCACCAGTCTATCTTAGACGAAAAGAGAGTAGTAGGTAGGAGTAGACAGGTAAAGAAAAGAAAAGAAAAAAATATAGACACCTCACTCAGCACATGGAGAAAATGCAGAAGTATCAGTAATAAGTATATCTTCTGTGAATGTTGTGGTGCGACTAAGGATTACCATTATCTCAAGAGTTGTTGTGTAGCTGTTATATTGTGATATATTCCGATAACTTCTGATCAAAAGTTTATTCTTCAGTTTTTATAATACATTCTCCGTAAAGTACAGTTAATTGTCCATTGTCGTTTCTTGTGCAGATCCTGGACCACCCGGTACGCACGAACCAGATCCCGCGTCAGATTCCGGAACAGTCACTGTACACGCAGCCCGTGCCCGGCATCGTGATGGGCGGCGTGCTGCCCTTCGGATGCATCTTCATACAGCTCTTCTTCATCCTCAACTCGCTCTGGTCCAGCCAGGTAAGAAAATTTTTCTACTATAAAAACTAGGTTTTAAGAAATTGATTATTCTATCGCTTTGAATTGAGTATACATCGCTTTCTTTTACTCAACTCTTGTGATATCTTTCGTCTCTTTCATGTAACGAAATGTCCAAACGTGACGTAGACGTTGTAATATAATTCACTTACTCTGGTGCAATCTGTAAGGCTTATGATGATGATACTGAAACGTTAATACAGTTTCTTAAATATTTGAATCAAGCTTAAACTCCAAATTCGTATCTCAATTATACTCAAATCTTAAATTTTGTAGTTAGAAAATATCGAATACTGGATAGTCAATTAACGCCAACTTGGTGTCAAAAGAAATGTCAATTTGATTTTCCCTAGTCTGTTCTAAATAAATATTAAAGAGTGAAAACATGTGTGTATCGCCTATCTATATTCTTATGACATCATAATAGCGTCACAATGGCTTCATAAAGGTACCACCGTGAGGTTATAATGGTATCACAATGGCAGCAAAATAGTATCAGAATGGCATCCAATGTAAAAAATTGCACCTTCAAGAAGGCTTTAAAATAGCAGAATTGTGACCAATAAAGTACTCACAGCTTTCTGTAAATTATTAATTTATGAATATTATTATTATCTTATGAAAGGCCTCCGAAAGGAAAGTCGCCGAAATGTTAAAAAGTTACATCCTTTTGAGACACCCTCATTAATACAGAATTAAGTTCATGATTTGTCATCTTTAGAGAAACCATATATTTGGTCTCTGTATGTCACGGATATCTGCTAAAGCATATAAATACGCCCATATTAAGACATAAAAACTAATAGTTGAAAAGCATATTGTCATTTTAAAATAAACGTAACTGAGAACATACTTTTTCAAGTGGATGTTGCCGCGAAGTAAAAATGAGATGGCTGCTGAGATAGGCTTGCGCTCAAGTGTCTTGAGTAGCGTTTGTATATTGTACTTTTCTTCAAATTTGTAGTGTTTCGAACGACAATTTCCGTATTATGTTAAGTAAATCTTATTTCCTTTGTGACCAACCTCACCAATCCTCATCTCGTTTTTGTCATATCTATTTTGTTTCCTTGCAGATGTATTACATGTTCGGCTTCTTATTCCTCGTGTTCGTGATCCTGGTGATCACGTGCTCGGAGACCACGATCCTGTTGTGTTACTTCCACCTGTGCGCCGAGGACTATCATTGGTGGTGGAGGGCATTCCTCAGTTCAGGTTCCACCGCCGGCTACCTCTTCATCTACTGCTGCCACTACTTCGTCACCAAGCTCAACATCGAAGACGCCGCCTCCACCTTCCTCTATTTCGGCTATACCTTCATCATGGTATTCCTCTTCTTCCTGCTCACCGGAACCATCGGTTTCATGGCCTGCTTCTGGTTTGTGAGGAAGATATACAGCGTTGTTAAAGTCGACTAATTCGAAAATAGGTGTCGTTTGACTAAATTACCGCATGATCGATTGACGAAACCCGGTGAATTTAAGGTTATAAAATAATTATTTTTATCTGTTTTTTTTTTGTTTGTGGAAGGTTTCGTCTGTTGTGCGTGTGTAGTGCGAGACTTGCAATGTTCAATTGTATCGTAAATATCTATGTTATAAATTTATGATAATGTCACTTTACCTTTAGGTGCCCATTTATTTGACATTTTTGTTCTGGCTTCTTTTAGTCATTGTAAATAAGGTTTTAATAAAAACATCTTAATGTTTCTTGGTGTATAATCGGTCGACGGAAGGAGAGACGTCGAGGACAATCGAGATTGTGAATCGAACGACCGATGTGTTAGGATAACGGAAACTATGTGTGTTAGTTTAGTCGGTGTCAGATGTGAAGACCTATCAATTGGAACTTGTATTTCTTAAATTTCACTACGAAATATTTGATCTTAATAATATACAGGGCTTATTTATGTAATAATGAATTAGTACGACTCGTACCTTTATATACTAGGATAGGGCTCATTTACGAAGACAAGTAACGTGTTTAGAAAATAAAGGTATGTTTTATTTATTTAATATTAAATGAATAAGTCGCGTGTATCATTAATGTATGTCAATGTGTTTATAACGTCCTATCGCAATATTTGATGTTTAAGTTTTTATATAACACGATTTTTCATTCAATTTAAATGTGTATCTAACTTTATAAATGTCTCAATGTGGAGTCGGTATTTAACATTTCAACTTGATATTGAATGTGAAATAGGAACGACCGTCACTTCGAGAAGTTTACAATTATCATATCAATGCAAATATGTTAATTTTTTATTAAAAGTACCGTATATTTAATGAATAATATGAATTAGGGATAATCGATGTTAATATTGTTCAATAACTTATGCAATACAAAGTTAATGTCCTATTTCTTTTTGTAGTTAACCAAGTAATTTAATTTAAAGTTTTAATCAATGTTGATAATAAATTGAAAAAGACGAAAAATATTAGTAAAAAATAAAAAATCTTAATTTATACTTATTATACAGTTTAGCCGCAGTAATTCGATCTGATAAACGTTTTGCAAGGCGGAGGCGGTGTCGGATTATAGTACATGCCACTCCTGTAGTCGAATTTTTTGAACTATTTGAATATGGAATTTCGACATCATATCAAAGAGATATGATTCTTGGGGTTCATGGAATGATGTGTGATTTTTAACATTCATTGTCACACTTCTATCTTATTTTATTCTGCTCATAGATGTGAAACTTCTTTGTCTCCCACTGACGGTTAGTGGTGTAAACCTCACCTCACCTTCACTCTTCACTCACTGATAGAAGAGGGTCTATCGGTGAAAGAATTTTTAAAATCAGTACAATAGTTTTTGGTTTAAACTGAACAATAATAATCAAATCTTTCTCTTTGCAGTAATAAATAATTGCCAATTATTAATATTTAAAAAAATGTCGACATAGCTTTTAACATCGATCATCCCTAAAAGGATCGTAAGCTTCAGTTCAAATGATAGCATTCATGAAAGTGAACCATTATATCAATCTAACGCTTTTTTGCATTTAAACATGTAACATATGTCTTCTTATGTGTACAGTATTATTCGGTTAACGATTCTTGTTTGCATCAATTGAACTGGTTCTTACATATTTTTTAAATTTATATTAACTGGTGATTATATTTTTTATTATTACGCTATTTGTGTGATCATAAGCAAATTTTAATTTACGTAAACTAAATTAGCAATAAATGTTTAAAAGTGCTTAGATAAAAAAAAAACGGTTATGTAAACAATAAATTAAATATTTTATAATTGCTTTTTATTTAAAAACATGCATCAACACGATTTTAATCTTCATCGCTGCTTTCTGATAGGTCGGCTTTATCTTTGGGCTTGTTAACTCTTCTCTTTGTGCGCTTAACTTTCTTATCGATTTTAGATTTTCTGAATATCTCTATTGCTTTCAGTTTATTCTGCAAAATGTTTTGTTTATCTTGCTCTCTCTGAGGTATGATTTCTTGGAATCTATCAGTTTTTGGAATGACCACTTCAAAGCCTTTGTTATTAGCTTCATTAACATTGATAATTTTAGTTACTACTTCGCTATTATCTGCTTTTTTCTTTTTACTTGTCGATGGTTCTGGAAGATCACTAACTGTTTTAACTTTATTTGCTTTTCGTTTCATCTTTCCTTTTTTGTCTTGTACGGTAGGTTGAATTTCTTCTATATTCAATTCTTCAGTATATTCTGGGTCCATCCTCTGGACTGCAGCCTTTACTCTTTTACTCATTTTGTCCTCAAGTGACTGAAAATCGATCTTTGCTTTGAAATAGTCCTGAACAGACCTTTGAGTTTTACGTTCATTTATTCTGCCCAATACAGGTTTTATGATCTCATCGAGTTTGTTTTGTGACCACCCAAATTTCGTTTTGGTATAATCACGTAATATAGTAATATCGATATTTCCCCAAGTAAATTTGTCATCACTTTCTTCAACATTGGGCTCCAGGTATGCTTGAACTACCTAATAAAAAAATAACCATTATAATTATTTGAATTGTTAATTAGGGTTTTATAACAGTGGAAATGAATTTTTAATAATTACAAAAACACGCAGAGTCAACATATTTCTCCAAACTGCCAAAATATAACAAAATTGGACAAGAAACAATACAAACTCCCCATAATACTTTATACTGTGTATGGTATAGTTTATATGCATGTCACCGCTCGATTGTGAACTTCGGCAGTTTATACTCTGACTAGACCTGTAATAAACTATGAACTTAACGAATGATTCACAATTTGTCAACAAACCTATTTCTACTTCGATAAACGTCTTTTTAAGACATTGTTTTTATATATAATGGTCTTAAGACACAGCATTAGAAATGTATACACCCCATTTGTTATTTGATCAAGACCTTGCATCTTTCACAGATGATTTATGCGGCGTTATAGAAGTGTATGCGGTTATGGCTAAACAAAACTAGAACTGCATCGACGACCGCAACGTTGATAAGTGTGATAAGTATTTGCAGGAGGTGCTGCGTTGTTGTCAATGTCTGCCTCTATATGCGTTTTTGCACTAAGCTTCCCGAACATTGTGGCCGCCTTTCCTATGCGGATACTAATCTCTGCATCAAGCGAGAGATTGCTCGCTTGTTTATGTTGACGTACAACATAATTTTAGACTCGAGTTGACGTCCAACTTTTAATTATCTTCCATTCTAAATTAAATTATGTTACGTTAAAAAATTTACAATTTATAAACTGTCGAGATGTGACACGTAAAATTGTGAATTATACGTTATGTTCATCTACCTACTTCCTTTCCATAAAAACTTGGAATGCATCTCCATTTATTTTGATTGGTTCAAATTATTATGTTCAGTAATGATCACTTAACATAATAATAAACTTACACTTACTTAACAACTTACTCATTTACCACTATTTTCTTTAAAAAAAATGCAACAAACACACCCTCATACTGGGAAAATCTTCTGTTAATTGAACATTCTTTATTTTTTTCTTTAGTTTAATATTGTCAGTTCTTTTTCCTGCTCGCACCCATTTCTTGAATTCTTGTAGACCAGCTATGACTTGAAAGTACTTCGCCTGTTTGGATGACTCATTGAGGAACTGCCTCTTGCTGAACGGAAACGATGCCAAGATTTCTAGAGCAGTTACCGGGCCTATCCCAGGTATCCCTGTTGTGTAATCACTTCCCACTAACAATGCAAATAATATCAACTGTTCTCTCGATAAATCTGAAAAGTAAAATGGGTTGTATAAGGGTTTTATAGTTGTTGGGTATCTCATTATAAATATTAGTTTGACATGTCTGGCAATCACAAAACAAATTAATTAACTCTAAGTAGATATACAATTTGGATGTTCATGATTGTGACCATGACATATACATATAACACAAGGTATTAAACTTTTTAGTGTTATGTTTCTACCATGAAAAAAATAAATGATAAGATTTTTGTAATAGTAGACCTGTGTGCCTAATATATTAGAATTATTAGGTGCCTAAAAACATTAACTTTTCAAGAAAAATAATGTCATTTCAACCTATATGAGGTACTGGCCAAAATTGTAAAATATAACTCTTGCCTTTTATACATTTCCATTGCGAAAGAGCTCAAAACACCCATTTTAAAATCGGCCAGTTTTGTATTTCAGCACCATCTTCTGGTTGTCGAGCAGATAGGTTTGCAGGATACTTTAAACTTGTATATTTACAATGTCAAACTAAGCCACTGGTCTCCTTGCCCCCAAACATAGAAACAAATTATAACATCACAATACTTAAAGCCAGAATGTCTATTGCTAGGGTTCAACCCTAGTGATGTGATAAATTGCACTTACTAAATGACTTCTCTATTCTTTCCGACAAAAACTGCATGACATGCTTCTTGTGATTAAAGAAGTTCTTGTACACTGTCTTCCCACCAAATAACCAAATATCACTGTCATCAGTTATAGTCCCATCTGTTAAATTTACACGTTCAAGAAATGCACATTGCGCCTCTGCCTCCATTGGAGCGACTATGTAAGGAATACCAAATATTTGGAGCAACTCTTGAGCTTCTTTTGTCATTTCCTCTGTAATGTTACGTCCAATTCGGTCCATTTTTCCTTTTTCTTGTAACAAATGTTCTTCCTTGTTTTGAATTTCAGTCATCATGGAATTTAAATCATCAGAAGATAGTAACTGTTTAGGTGGCTTATTACTGATGATAGTGGCTTCATCATTTTTTAGTGGATCACATCTTTCTTGGTAAGTTGTAATATTGTTTTGATCACTGCTCACATTAACTTCTGCTGTAACTACTACAGTATTCAGTCCATGGTTATTAGAACCCTTTTCTTCAGATGATATGTCTTTAGATTTGTCATCATTAGTATCAATTATATGAAATTCGCTCATATCAGGATCCTGTTTAACCTTTACCATATAAGGATTGTTACTGATATCCAAGATTGTAGATTTATCTATACCTTCTTGATTATCTTTTTGTTTACTGTCTTCAAAAACGTCAGCAAATATATCATCATCGTCAGGAGCTTCGCCCATGTTGAGGGTTAGCTGAACAACAGCCTTGTTCAGTTTATTTTCTGTTTCTGGCACTTCCTCAAATTCATTATCACTAGAATCTTCAGACATTACGTTTTGACTAGTTTTGAGATTATCACAGTTTGACATGTTTATAGAATTCCGTATTTCTGACTTTTTAGCATCTTCTTCAGTACTTGTGTCAAGGTTTATTACACCAATGGATTGATTTTCAACAGAAATTAAAGATTCTTGTGTATCATTAATATTTACAATTTCAGCAATTACATTCTTTTCAGGTTCATGTACGCATTCAATATCATGCAATTTGTTGTCTTCATCTGATGACAAATTAACTTTGTCTACTATAATTGACTTTTCATTTTCTAGTTCTTCAATTATTTCGTCTATTTTGGGTCCTTTGAATTTACTTTTGGAGCCAGTATTTTTTGGTGCAACAATATTATCTATGGCTTTATAAGTAAAGTCGCTATATTGCATGATATAGGCTTTAGCAGAGGACATATCAGGCTGTTCACTATCAACACTCTCATCTTCAGAATAAGAATATGAATAATCTGAGTCTGACAAATGTGAAGTCCAAGACTCATCAGTTTTAGAAGTACCAACACTTTCATTAACTTCATCTACACATTCCATTGACATTTTTATAGCCTTTTGAAGTTCCTCATCTTCTGGGTTTGGTGTTTCATCAATGGCCTGTTCTGTACTAGTTTTCTGATCTAATTCATCTTTTTTGTTAAGTAGTTCTTTTTTCTTTTTAGCTTCTGCCAATGCTTGTTTTACGTTATTGATTAGTAAGAACCTAGTAGCATTGTCAGAGGCGATGCGACGAGTAGGTAATGCTTCGATTTTTGTATCAATACCTTCTTCATTTAATAAAGATTCAAGCTCATTTATGGACATGGTGCCATCGCCCATTTCTTTTTCTGTTTCTTCCAGGCATTCTTGTATTTTTCTACGTTTTAGTAACCTTTCCATCTGTAATTTCAAAGAAAAAGTTTTTTTTAATTCATATTTTTTAAATACAAGCATAAAACACAATTATTAAGGAGCGACATTTAGCAGTATTTATTTAAGTACTTTATATACTATAATTAAGTTACTCACTTGAAAATCTGAGAACTGATCACTTTTTTTTGGTAGTGTATGAAGCTTTCCCCATGAATTCATCTTTCTTGTTTCTTTTAACTCTACAAGTAGATCATACTTTTCCTTAGCAGGCATGTTTTTAAAATTATCTGACTCAACATCGACGGTGTGTAAATCAACAGTGGAGGCGCTAGAATTTTGCTCATCTTCAGACCTAAAAGACAAAAAAGATTTAGAAAATATTTGATTTTAATTTAATAAATCTCAATTTAGTGTATTCATACTCAGACTCAATCTCTTCATCTTTCTGTGGTAAAGCTGGTAATTTAAACATATCATCTTTATCCACATCAGTTGAAGCAGCAGCTTTCTTTGGAGATATTTGCTTTCCCAATAAACTCCCAATGGCTGTTCTTTTGCCAAGCAATAAGGCAAGCTCTCTCTTTAGTCTTTCTGATTCTGTATTAAGTTTAGATTTATTATCTTGTCGCTTAGCCTGAAATTTTTATTTTATTTCACATTATGAGAGATGAATAGACATAACAATTGACATTGGTTACGTCTAATTAAATAATCTTAGTAAAAAAAAATATCTTGCAAATAAAAATTGAAAGTTTTTAGGTGGTAAAATTATACAGTAGCAGCTCCTGGTGAAATGTGTCATTGAAGTGGGTATTAAAAATATGCAGTAAAATTGAAGACAAGAAATCCTTCATTGTACAATACATATGGTAACAATTTAGAATCATTTGGAATTAGGAGGGTGGGGGGGACATGTGGTAACATGCAATCATGTTGGGTTTGCATAGGCAAAACATAGAAGGATAGAAAAATCTCTTCTGAAGTTCCTGCCAACTAATTCTTAGATTAGGCTATTTTTATAATATGGGTTGAAATTATCTTACAATTGTTTCTTTTTTTAAATCAGGGAATCCGCCATCAAAAACAAATATCGGTTTTATTCTGAAGTATAGTAATTTGCAAAGGCGCTGAAATAATCCCATTAGGTGAGCGTTTGGCAGAGGAGCTCCTTTTGCATCTTGGTATCCTTTAACCATCTGATGCAACCATATTGATATATCTGGTGAAATAAAAAAAAGTTGCAATCAACTACAATTGATTTTTAATTTCAGCGAAGCGTTAACTTCATCATACCGACTGCGAGCACTTTGTTTTCCAAAGTCTCCACTGGCACTGGTTTACCCGCGGGTTCAATAAGTCTCCACAGACCAGTGACTCCCATCGCGTGTGAGATTAAATTCCAGAACAGATTTTTTTGTTTTAACTAATGTATATATCAGTGTACATAACAAAGGTCGTTTCCCACGAGATCTTCGGTCAATCGTCGGTCTCTTCCTCACACATCGCAACCTTTTCGCTCTGTGAACTCGACGTATTTATGACGCACACAAAAACAAATCGAAATGCCGCCTGCTACTGGCGCATTCGTAAGTGTTCCGTTCACTACATACAATATCAAATGTTTTACTACGCCGCGACGCCCACTCTTTCCCACACTTTATTTTCTCACGCCCCATGCGTAACCCCACATCCTATGACCGACCGTCTGCCGGGCTGTCAGTCGCGCCGGAGCCAACCTCGCATCGCTCGATTTTATTTGCGCGCGTGTAATCGACAACACGCTTGCCTTGTATCTTGTATGTTGGTTGTGTGTCTATGGTTCTTCTTGACAGATCTTATTAAAAGCGTTGTCGTATCTATAACGAAATAAACACAAGTTTTATAAACTTTTAATAACGAATATATACGAAATATCGTCTACTCAGAGTTTATTAGATCTTACGTTAGGTTTATCAGTAGTTAATAGTAAACAGTAAACTGTGGAATGTTGGCTAGACTGTCTGAAATTTCTACCATCGAACAGGTGTTTTTGAATGAAGTGTGTGTTAAAGTTCCCATCGTAATTATTTATTTATGGTGCCGTGAATAACACAAAAGTGTATCGATCGAAAAGTTAACATTCGTTAAGAACCGGAGACACTGTGTCGATAACGCGTTGGAAGTGTTTACGCTTGATAAGAGTCACCACTGGTCAGGCAGGATATTATCAATTTCAGTTGGTACTATGGGAAATCTTCCACGGTGATGTTCAAATAAA
>JWHW01007742.1:81717-100342 GCA_000931545.1 Papilio glaucus
AACCCTGCCATACGTCTCTGCACGTTTCTGAGGACTATCCAAAGAGTTATGAATAGTTTGTGAACTAGCAAGTGCTAGAATTGGTGAGTGCGAGGACGTTAATATATTAGTTTCGATAGTGCCTGTAATGATCGCATTGATTGAGTGGGGTTAAGTTGGCTTTTAACGTTGCCACTAACATTTTATTATGGACAGTCGCTGAGAAAATACTATTGATAAAGTGATAATTATTTTCTTTGCGACTGTACAGGTGCGAACGTTACAAGATGCAACTTTGCTCCGCTGAACTAACTTTGCGAGTATTATACAAACTGTTAATCGTAATATAATCCCGTAAAAATATTCCGAAAAATACCGAATTTCGACATTAAAGTTCATACGATTGTGTTGAAATTAAATTATTCTGTTTTATTGTCTCATATTTACTTGGACAATATTAGTCTTTCAGGATTATATTACGATGAATATAAACAATAGGAAGCTTTATTATAAGATAATGCGACGGCACAAGTCAATAGCTTTACCCGTCGGTGTCTAGAACATTCGCCAAGCGAACGGTCTCGTCAAATTACGACAGTCTGTGCCTAAAATTATACCTAAATTTAGTTTTGTTTTTGCGAGATTACGACACCAAAACGCTATTATACTAAGATAGGTAACGTTAGAAAACAAAAGCAATACGATTTGTGTTTTAATTACTTTAGTCTTTTGGTTTATAAACTTTTTATGGTAATTTTCGCATTATCGTTTTTTTTTAAATAATAAACTGAAGTAAACTGTATCTCACTTGTATTAAATGCTCATGCCTGTTTATATTAGTTAATATTTTCGAAATGATTAATTCGTAAGCTTGCTTGTTCGATGCGTGTTTTTTTATAATGGTGGGAACACACTACTGTGTTGTATCGTGTCACGTCAGGAGTATATCGCCTGTATACAATATAGAAACACATTATTAAAGTGCCACATCAGATCGCGCTTTAATATTACTGTAGCAATACGTAAAAGAGAAAAAAGAATGTGCTTTTGACGCGACACGACACAACAGGACACAATAGTGTATGTACACCTTAATGGTTATTTTTACTACGCAGGTGTGTTTGTACAGCATTAGTTCCTAGGGTAACGTTTAGTGGAAACCCATTTTTTGAGATTAAATCCACTACAACCATATATCTCTGCTCTAACATTGGATTCTTCGGGGCCAAATAGCTGTAATATCCATGACAAGTCATCATCACCTCGGCCCGCGATTTCGTTAAGGGTCACGTAAAATGTATGTTATTGGTTGAGGAGATATCTCGATATTACTTAAGAATACGTATTAGCTATGATAAGATATGAGTCTGAATGAAAGGATGAAACCAAATATGTTTTATTACATTGTCAGTGCTTGCTACGCTACGGATTACGTTAATTTTTTTATTGGCTGTCGAGGGGCAAAGGTTCACAACACATTCTGCCACCCAATTGCTTAATATACTTATTATACATACTCTTTTATATAGGGCACGCATTACTGTCGTATACATTATGTAATTATGTATATTTACGGAGATTTTAATGAACAACTAGTGACGTAGCTAGATTTAGTCGATAGTACATTTGTTATATTTTAGAGGAGACTTTCAATTGAAAATTTCTATTTATTTAAAACGCGACTTTTTAGATATTTTATAATTTTTGTTTTGGTAAATCGAATTCGTGTGTATTTATAGTGGAAGAGTGTGATTTTTTGAACATTCCATAAGGAAGTGAATTAATAAGTACAAAAAATTTATCAATATTTTTATATCAGCTATAAAAATAATTAAATTACGTGACAATTTTATGGAATTGGTATTGTAGATGCAGTATTACGGTGATTAAGTATTGAAATGGACGGAACGAATATTTTGTCAATTTTGTATAATAAACTGTAAGCGATTTTTCAATTTTTTTTACAATGAAAAAACTGTTTACTCGTGCATTTTTATCATTTTTACATTTGGTATTCGTATATATTTAAAGATTGTCATTATTTAAGAGACGACGACTGCCCGAAGTAACATTGTTTGTGGGACTGTTTCAAGAGAAAAAAAGACTAGTTCACACAGTTTGCAGTCGTTACAAAACGTGAATATTTTAATAAAAATGAATTTAAACAGCACATTTATTTGTTATTATTACATATAACCCTTTTTTAACATTTTATAATCATTAATATAAGATGAATGAATCCGATGACGTCACAGCGGCAATCTTGTACAGCGTACAAAAAAAATGCCGTCTTGACGTAACGAAACCAACAAACAAATAGAACATTCTTCGTTGCTCATTTTGAACACAAACAGGACCAAGATACGCGATTGGGCGAGCGAGTGAGACAAACATGAGACTTATTGTGTCGAACGTATCAAGAAATCACTACTAAATTTTGCCCCATGCTTATCGATAAAAGTACTTCACTAAAATATTAGGAACTTCATAAACATACAGGAGACTGGACAACGATACTAATACAACGGCTACATTCACCTTAACTAGGCTAGACAGAGACTGCAACGTTTCAAGACAAAATGACGTGGGAACTTCCCTTTTATGCGTAAACGGTAGTTGGTTAAGTGACTCATTTTCCCTACGTTACATATCACTACTTCGGTTAGATGCATCTTTTAACAAATGAGTTCCAATACTGGACGTAGACCTCAAAGGATCCAGTGACCTCTCGCCAAATCACCGATAATTTGGTAAGGAATTCTATGTAAAATGTATTTTACAATACAAAAATTTAATTTACCTCAAGTTTTTAGTTACATTTTCAAATAATTATTATTTAAATCGTGTGCAATTATACAGTTAACAAAAACAGAACCCTATTCGTCAAGAATATTCCCACACATAAAAATATAACAGCAAAGACTTCAAAGGCGATTAATTAAATTAAAAAAGCGCAGTCAAAGAGTAATTAACGGCGCAAATCAGAGTTAATCGTGAAAATCAGTGGCCGTGTGTGGGAATGTCTTCAAAATGTCTTCACATGATAATAAAGAGTCGTCTTCCCGGCGCATAGCGTTCCGCGCCGTCGAGCCGACCTCAGATGATTATCGCAAGTGCCCACCCATCCGCCATTGTTCCTAGCTCTGATTTGAATAATACAGAATTATAGTTTGCTTTTTATGTGAATATAAAGTTTTTCTCGTAATTACAATAATATTAATTTTGATTATAATACGAACAAGTCCACTCGACTTTTATATCTCATCAATTGTAGGAACGTTCAATCGTAACATCTCGCAGCCACAGCAAATTTCACACGGTCTTATAATAATGTGTATTAATTTTAATAATTATTTATTTTGGTAATTATTAAAACCCTGAGAACAACATTTGTTGAATACATTAAATTACCTCAATACAATAGAAAAAGAGAACAAATAACCTACGCTAGATTTTAACAATAATATCTTAAATAGTGATAAATCAAGAGTATTACTTGCTACATATAATAATGGATAGCAGTGGCCATTGAAAAAATGAAAGCATAGACTTTACATTAAACAAAGTTACAAGGCAACGTAAAGTTTTTAATTACATTTCTAACTTATGACCTTTCCCCATGCGATCCGTGGCGCCTCATGACGATACTATGGCGTGGACTTAATTAGATCGTAAGTACTCTGGTTAACACGCGAAATATAAGCAAACGTATTTATACGATCTAAATTATAGATCGGAATTTCCTATATCCTGTTCCGTCTTTATTGATTAGATGATGATATCATAATAAATATTTTCAATGCCGTATAGTCCAATTGGGGTAGGAGAGAACGTTTATTGCTCTTTCATTGATCTTATTTTGATCCAATGGTGACATATTGTCGTGCGCCGAACACAACGCCGTAAGCTACTGAAATTATTGCGCTTACTAAATGCAGCAACATGGATAAAGATACTAATAAATATAAAAAATACTTAAATTCTGTTTATTGTACAGGTAAGGCTTTAAAGAAAAAACAATTGAAAATGATATAAACATTTGTTATAATATCAACGACTAACCATCGGAAGAGTTGCAAGGGTTCCTTTTATAATATATGTACTTTTTTGGTAGGTATCTATGTAAAATAATCTTCATCAGCGTCATCATGAGGTTTTATAGCCGCGGGTGGACCTGGGCCTGGTCAAGTAAATTTCTCCATGTAGGCCTACTTTGGGCTTTTTGTCTCCAGCTCTTTACACCAATATTATTTTGATCTCACTCGAAATCATCTAGCCACCTTATCTTGATCTACCCCGTATTCTACGACCAACTAGACTTTCCAACAAGCGCTTCGGAACTCTGTAATCACCCATTCTCGCGACGTGTCTAGCCCATCAAGCCATTTTTATGTACAATATATTACGCTCAAACACCAGTAAGCGGTCCTAGTCTTACTTACTCAAAACCAAGCTTTCACATCATAGGTCAGCATTGGTGTTATACAGGAAAAATTTTGTGCTTCTTGAAAATTTGCAATCATATGAAAGACCGATGACAATACATTTTTTAGTCCTGATCAGGACGTTTAGAATAATACAAAACAGATTAATTTTAATATTAAGAATAACGCTATTAGTAGAAAAAAAATATACCCTCTAACAGGAACTTTGCGTGTGTTTTTAAAGCACAGTTTAATCGAATAGGTACTTCATTATTAAATTAAACATCCAATTCTCCATTTATCGAGACATCTATGCAGCGTTAATGTTTCATGTTTTCGACAAAATTTAAAAGACACCTATTAGACGGTTTACTCGCAATAAGATGATTATGGAGACAACGCCTTTAATTAATTATTCTTCCCACATCTACTATCGCTAACTCGACAGACGTGGCCAGGCCAGGTAGAATAGAGATGGGGGAATTAACTCGTGTAATTCCTGCGCACACTTCCCAAAATGCCACCTGTAAAACACCGAGGAGAGGCTATCCACTTTACGTCTATGCTCAAGACTAACTAAATTAAGATTTTGGTCGCCAATCAACCTTTTCGCCCGCTTCCACCGAATCCAATGCTGCAAGTTGGTATTTGGCTGAACTTATCCAAATACGACAGCAGTCGGACCTGTGCTTTATATAGTGTCAAAAGCTGTGAAGTATCGCCGTAACGAAAAGAACTCCAAGCCTCCTAGCAGCTACCTTCAGTTTAGGTTCGATGGACCATCCGAAGTTAAGATTCGCCGAAATTTCGCTTCCCAGTAACTGCAGACAGTCAGTAAACCGCAGGGGTACATCCAGACAAGTCGTAGCTAAGGTGAACTGGATCTTTTTGGTGGTGAATAAACACGTTTCTAGATACTAAAGTTTAATACATATCCAATACCAACCTATACCAAATATTGAATTAATTATTTCTTCATTGATCATAAATGTGAATGAAATAGTAAAATACTCGATTAGTTGCTAACTACTTATTAACTTTGTTTCTCTTCGATGGCGTGACGCTTGTCATTAACAGTGACGTATTGAAGAAACAGTGACGATGAACAAAACACATGGTTATTCATTCATTATTAGGTTAAAAAAACGAGCATTGTTATTCTGAAGGATCTGTAACATCCTGGTGGAAAATCATGGAAATTATGAATTAAAAACCTAAAGTCATTGGATAAACTACAATTATGACGGAAAATGGGTTTACCTTAAACTCATTTTTTAATCTATATACAGTATATATGTATGTTAACTACGTACTCCGAAACGGCTGGACCGATGTGGTTGAAATTTTCAGATTGGTCAAAGTTTGGTCGCGAT
The DNA here is from genome assembly GCA_000931545.1 of Papilio glaucus. Classification (NCBI taxonomy): domain Eukaryota; kingdom Metazoa; phylum Arthropoda; class Insecta; order Lepidoptera; family Papilionidae; genus Papilio; species Papilio glaucus. The sequence goes on from JWHW01007742.1 coordinate 87,494, forward strand.
CGGATCAACATAATTACTGTTACCCGTGCGAAGCCGGGGCGGATCACTAAATAGAAATAAATTAACATCCCAAGATCGTCTTCCTTGTATAGTCGTTGGAGATAGACCACTATGAACCACCACTTGTTTCTTGTTTTTGACTTATACAAACTTGGGGTAATTTAGTTACATTTGTAGAGTACATATCTATGAACAACTTCTTGGGTTAGGATTGATCTTGAACAGGCAATACTCTCAATACGTAAAGATCTAACTTGTTTTATCACAGATGATATAAATATTTATTTAAAATAAGGTACAAGGGGCACTTGATATCAAGTGACTGTTACCAATACGCATCTGCAACAAGCTAATAAGTTGCAGATGAGTTGCCTACCTTTAACGGTCGGAGGAGGAGAGATAAACAGAAATAGGATATTTCTATTTCCTGTCTATTCCCTTCTCATCCGTCAAATCTTTTTCCTACCAAGAAAAGGACCAGAATTAGACATTCAGCCCCTCACTCACCAGACGAAACGCAAAATAATTCTACTTCACGGCCGTCTTCTGTGAGGTTGTGGTATTTCACCGGTCGAGTCGGAACATTCGTGCAATAGATTTATAATACCTTTCCTTTCCTCAAATCGAACTGTCTATAATCTCTTCTTGCACGAAGATGTCCGGGGAAATTTCATTTTAATGCTTAACAAATATAGCAAATGTTTTTTCTGGATAATGTATCATTCTAATTGTGAAAGAATTATTAAAATCGATTCAGTATTTTAATCACTGAATATCTTTCTTGTAAAACTTGAGTAAAGATTGAAATTTTGTAACGCACCTTTAGGATAATTTTATTTTCAAAATATTCTACCTACAAGTTATAATTTCTAAATAAAGTTGTTTGTAAAAGTAAAATACCAATCATCAACTTCCGTCTTAAAGATGACTCGGATCCGGAAGAACGGTGGTCATTTACCCCCCTCTAATTAACTGTACCACGATGATATCTGAGTGGGGACTGTGAGAAAGCTATAACTACACAATCGAATCATTGTCTATGCTTTTTTGCACTTTGCCAACTTGATATATGAAGCCGAGATATGCAGAGTGTGGGAAATGCGCGCAGCTCGTGTTTTCCTACATGTCATCTTCAGCCGTGAGAACGGGCTGCCGCATTTTGACATTATAATTACTTCTATGACTCGTCATAGATCATCAAACGCCTGCAAGTCGCAACAACAACCAAAACAGTTACAATTTGTTTTAATAAAGTAGCAAACGAGCAAGTGGTTCGCCTGATATTACGTGGCCGCTAACCATAGGCATCAATAACAGTCAAATAAGTCGCAGATGCGTTTTGTACCTTAACCAGAAAAAGGATATGTTCCCATCCTTTTCTCACAAGAAAGTAATTTTCTTTATTTCTTCTTTTTTTATTTGTAGAGAATGCCAAGGGGTATCCGCTATATGTAGTACTTATTTTGCTTTGTTTTGTGCAATAAAGTGTTTAAATAAAAATAAATAAATAAAATATACTATCGTCTATTAGCAAAATGTTGCATTTGTTCACAATCGCATGTAATTCCTTTGCGTCTCTCATGTCACACCAATTGCATTAATCGAAGCGCATTAAACGGAAGACAATTATTTTAATTGCTTTGTACCTATGTGCCTATTGTTTGTTCTTTGGACCAGAATGTATATATTTGGCAGTTTTATTTTTTATAGACGAGGGTGGCAAACAAGCAAGCGGTTCAGCCAATATGAAGTGACCGCTGCCCTTAGGCTACACGTGCAACAAGCTACGGAGTTGTAATATGTATAACCAGTGGATCCATCTCCCCTTCCTTCTTATTAGAAAAGTATAGGAAAGGGAAAAGGACTAGGATTAGGGCTCCGGAACCTCACTAATCAGACAAGACGCAGAAATACTTCTATTTCACGCCTGTGTTCTGCGAGGTCGTGACCTGTAGCGCCGGCCATTCGTGCAACAGATGTTTCGGGGTCTACCACAGTTAAAATTGTATATATTTTAATAAGAATTTTCTTCGCCTTGACTTGTGATTCAACTTACGTTGTCAGCTCAATGTTTGTGAACCGAAATTTCATAAGCTAATGTTCTTATTGGGCCGCCAATGAAAATGATTACAAGACGCCGCTCCTATTATCTGACTGCCACCGAAATATAAGTGAAAATACTAACTCTTTTAGGGATGAAATACCATATAACTGTTTAACCCATAATGGGTTAGGTTAGGGTCTGAGCTCAAACAATAATATGTAGTATAATATCTGATATATAATCTTCATTTTAAAAAGAACAAAAAAAAAGGACGCATTGAATTCCAGATGCTGCAATTCGATGTTTACTTATCAAATACGTTGCGTAGGAAAAATATCGACTTTGGCTTTATCGACAACTATAGCAGGAGTAGTCATTAGATTTCGTAGGCTGGAAAGTGTATTTCTATTAGAACTTTGTATTAGTTTTAATGGCGTTGCTGTCAACTGAAGTGCAAAAAAGTCGAGGGCTCTAAGCTGGACGGAATAATATATTCTAGACATTGATCATACATGGCATTATATTTTTAGATTTGATAATCCAAGGGAATATGTTCGTACAACAATTTGATACCAGAGCTTATTTGGTAGTAACGTAATCTTCTATTATCTTGGTAGTCGATTGAATAATTCATCAATTTTCCCACTACTTAATTAATTTCACAAATATTTTGGATTATATCGACTTATAAACTTTCCGTGCGAAAAAAAAACAACTTTCTGTTCATCAAAACATGATACGTTGTGTCGTGTTCGGGCAAAACAAACTGCTTCGTCACACGGCGAGTTGGTTGACACTCGGGCTGGCGACGCGTCACCCCAAATTGCACACTTTAGGATGAGAAATCAGACACGAAATTGCTCTAAACACTCATATTCTTGATGTTAGATAAATGACTTCCTGCTGCGGGTTACAATGGAGCCATCATTATTCCTCAGATCGCAGAATAGAGCGCGCTGCCGTGGGAGACTCCCACGACCTTATTGCGGATATATATTTTTTGTTTGGTCTAATTAACAGTTTTTGTAATAGCCCCGCTTTTACCTTAATTGTTAGTGCTGCGATTGCGCCGAAATTTAAGCACTGGCGTCTATTAATTTGTTTAATTCACTTACCTACCTTCTATATACAATATAACATTGTATATAGAAGGTAAAGATTCCGGTGTAGATCTGCATGTCAATGTGGACCATTTTGATCACATGTCATATGATAAACGACCGACAACGAAAATTGCCGGGCCAGCTAGTAACCAATAAAGGTTACTAGCTGGCCAGGCAAACTTGGTTCCTATAATTAATAGATTGTTCACTATTTTGGCGATAATGGCTTACACATAAAAGATAGATATACGCACACCAGAATATAGCTCGCATATGGCAGATGTTTTTCCTCTTTATACAGTTATCGTTATATTTTGGACAATTCACAAAATATCTTTATAAATTATAGCCTACGTGTTATTCTGATGTATAAGCTATATTATTGTAAAGTTTCATTAAAATTTAGTTTTTGCGTGAAAGAATAACAAACATCCATATATCCATACTTACTAAACTTTCGCATTTATGATATTAGTAGGATAGGATATTTTTAAGGTAACTCGTATAAAATTTAATCTAACTCCTAAGAAAGTGCTACTAAATATATTCATGTTATAGTAGAATTATATACTTTTTTGTTCGGGTATATAATACAGGAAGCCTCGTTTCGTTTATGTTCAATCTTCTCTGTTTTTTCTTCTAATTTATATTACGGGTAGTTGATGCCTTCGTAAAGTGTTGAAGAAAGAAAAAAAGAAAGTCATCTACGTCACCACGGAACCTTTGTTAGCCGGCAATCGTTTGACGTGGGCAGATCCCTGTCAACATTTTATATCATAAGGAGGTAATCGAGCAGCGGGTCGCCTATTATAAAAGTGATCACCGACGTCCATGAACATCAGAGGAACTGCAGACGCGTTGCCGGCCTTTAAGGAAAGAGTACGCTCGCTTCTTGAAGGACCCTACGTCTTATTGGACCCTTTAGACTTTAGACCTTTTTTTAATCTTATTAAATTTCCTGAAATCTCAAATGTGACAGACGCAATATAACAATCATAAACGAGAATAAATTACTTGGATGTTATGGCTTTTTTGTTATAGAAATAAAAAAGCACACTGATGTCTACTGGGTTGCAATAATTCTACAGCAATATAGAAGTGGAGCTCAAAGCTGGAGCGCAAAAAGAAATACATACCGGTTTGTTGTACTTTTAACGCTTTATTGAACATGATACTTACTGATGATAAATAATGATTCTACTGCTGGGCACAAAACTTTATTTTTAAAATAACCACTAGAGAGCTGTGCCATGTGAATCCAATTCGAAGTGGTTCTCAGAGGTAATATAAATTTTAAAAATATAAATATATGTCTCATAGTGTTTCCCATCGTAAAATTCCCGCAGGGATATTGATTTTTGTTTGATGTGCCTTTTAGTAATTATTTTCATTATTTTACGTGCACACCTCATACACTCAAAGAAGATTTAATCTGGGTACAGAAAAACAAGATAAATCCAAATAAAACAACTCAATTCATTGTGACTCATGTTTACAACCACTCACAAATGCAACTTTAAAAGAGTTTAAAGCGAAAAATAAAAACAAAGAAAATGTCTCCAGAATAATGGCTTAACATCAATATTAATACATTTTACACATAATCTTAGCTCTTTAAATAAATACAATTGTTATCATGCACATTGAAATAACGTTATTAACTTAACGTTCAGAAATACGTATTATTTCTAATATTTTCTAGTATACAAAAAAGATACCCACTCAATACTTAGTCTTTGCGTACACACGTGTCAATGATTGGACATTTGACAACCCAGTCGCAAGACTTTTCACATTAAAAAAATAAACGATTACGTTTAATAACGTTTGATTTTTGTGAAACGTTATTTTACCGCGGTGACATTTGTCGCTTTTTGTGACAAAACGGTGCTCTACAAAATTAAAAATATACTTTGATGACCAATAGTCCTTTTCTAAAAACGAAGAAGTTTTAAATCATTGACGGTTGAAAAGTGAAGACTCTTTCTATAGCTTACGTTATGTGTTTACATTTATGTTGTGATAAACACTAGCTGTCTTAATTTTTCTTATGGCGACACTAATAAATATTTATACTTACTCAAATTATACTTTCGTTTTTATAGAGCACCGTTTGCGTCGCCTACCATTTAGACATACATATATCTTGTGCTACAGAGGCGACTCACAAATCATATAGCTCTTGAATATCAACGAATATCTTTCTAAAGTTAAATACACTAGTTACAGTAAATGTTTAGGCACTTATTGAATAGGAATTATTTTATTAATAATTAATGATTTCAAAGCGTCTGTACCTATCACCTTATTATTTATAAATAATTGTATAATTGCAGATCTTTTCTCGTTAAAATATGAATAATGACGTATGATATATGCTGCATAAAAATAGCCATGCACTATTTAAATGCAATATATAAAACATATCTGTTTCTGTATAATCGCTTTAGCTCTAACACGCAAATAGGTTTTCGATGATTTATATACTTTTATTATTTAATGACTATTAATAATAATAATTTTAAAAACTGAAAGCGATAAATAAATTGTACTTATACATATAATATATTATTATAATTTGTTGATCTTTATTTTTAATTAAAAAAAATGTTTACGATAAATATTTTATAAAAAAATATATAATAGCGTTGGACGGTTCCGTTAATTATAACGATAACTAATTTATGTAGAATTTTATATTAGCGTAGATAAGAGTTGACTATCTAATGCCAAAGTATACTGTGTTGAGCAATTGAAACTACACATTTTCAATATTAATGAATATTGGTGATAACGAAAATATAATTGTGATAATTTAGGATCCTAATCGTTATAAATCATTCATCGTCACGTTATTCAATTATTTTAATAAATTCTAACAGTACATGTTCATTAGTTTTATGTTTAATAATAGTTATCCATAGACAAAAGATCTCGATCGTCGATTCGACGTTTAACCGACGTAGACGTTACCATTTAACGATAAAACTTTTAAAATTGTGTATGGTTTCCCACAAAATTCCTATTCGTTTTATAGGAAAAATATAGATAAAGTTCAGACAGAAATAAATTCTTAGATAATTTTCATCAAAAATATTTTGTTTCTGTGAAATTACAGACAAATGGAGTAGAAAAAGACGATATATTGATTGAATTAGAAATCTAAGATAAAAGAACACGGTAGAAGCGAATTAATGCTAAGCTGTATTCGACATAGTAATATACACTTATAAATACATCCCATTAATTATCTAAGCACTCCTGTTTATTTTATTTGACTCGCATGGATCGCTGTTTGTTCATGTTGGTGAGCATGAGGGAGATGTAGGATGTGAGCAGGTCGTCCATCTTGTAGCCCAACGAGGTCTCACAGAGAAGCTTCGAGCCACGCACGAGGTTCCCGATCGTCATGTGGAAGTATGTGTTGCCGGAAGACCAGTTAGAGATTCTGGTGAAAGGATGCGTTACCAGTATGTCCTGGAAATAGATTAAAAATATTGTTATTACCAATTTTTGTTATTACAACTGTGAGGATTAGTAAAACACGTAGACATCACTAAAATTTGTTTTAAATTTTACCTACGTATTTTTTAAGAAAATGGATTTTCAATTATCAAAAAATTTAAGGACAGACATTTATAGGTTTACATCTATAATTGTCTATGCTTTATTTTTTTGATATATCTGTGAATTTTCCGGGTTTGTTTAGTCGAGTAGATTTAGTCGGCGCTCTTCCGTCTTGTTTGCTCTCTATTCTCTCTATTCAACAACAAATATGCTCACCTTTCCTGACGTCTAAGACGGATTCTTTAAAAATACGGACCGAATATCATTAGAAAAATCTGGTACCTTATTTGGCTTAAGTAATATCAAATTCATAACAATAGGCAACTCAAACGTAACATAGAGGAAATGATTGTACTCACTTTTATAGAATAGAGAAGAACAAGAACTCACCTTCGATTGCGGATGGATCAAACTAACACCATGCTTATTGATGGCGATGAGCAACAGTTCAGGGTAGTTGGGCTCCGTGGTTTGTTTGACTTCGAAGAATGCGGAGCCAAAGGTCGGCCACCGGTAGATGACCTTTAGGAAGGTGATCTTAGCGTCCTCTGGTGTCATGCCCGCGTCCTGATTGTACGAGGCCACGATAGCGCGCTTCCAATCCGCCGAGCTTTGGAGTTTTATCAAATCTGCCGGGACCAGTTCGCGGAGTATTTGTCTGAAAAGTCGAAAGTGAAAATATTAAAAGAAGAGCGAATCACAATAATTATAAGATTTATAATGAAAATAATTGACAATAGGAATGCAGGACTTCATTGCTATTAAAGAAAAGAAATGAGTTTGGCGAATGTGAAAAAGTGGTGGGAAACCAGCAGATTGAATACGATGGGAGTACTATGGGAGTAACGAAAACCTCGGCTATGTGAAACTTTTGGGATAAAAAAGGTAGTGGCAGAGCATATATGCGACTTCCGCATTGCAGCCCCGGCGGCTCTTGGGTATTGTGTGTAACTGTTTGTCTTACGGTATGGTCTGCAGCTCCTGCTTGTTGTCACCGAAGCGCGCGCGGTAGGCGAGCGCTGCGAGGCGTGCAGCCTCCTCGCGCCCACAGCGGTGGTAGCCGCGCAGCAGCTTGGGTAGCTCCTGATGGAAGTGGAAGATTACGTCCGCCGCGCGGTCCTTGCCCGGCACCGTGTTCGTCCACAGCTTCTTCATGAAGAACACCTGCGAATCATTAGCATTTAGATCATAAATAAATGTATGTATAAATCAATTTCAATAAGCGAATTAGCTTTGGGATCATTTTTTTTAAATCTTGTAAGCACACAAGTAGGTGCGTTTGATTTGGCATATTTAAAGTTTTCATTACAGTCTAGAGAAATAGCTATTTTTTTAGTATATGGCGAGAAAGTGGTTGGCAGTTGCAGTAGCGAGGGTGGGGAGGGGCTGCACCCACTCAAGAAATGTGGTATTGACAATTTTCCTGAATTTCTCTCTAATTTACATTATGAATGAATTTTTTATTTTTTATTAATATAAAAGTAGAATAGTCCTTAAATATTTTTAAAATGTTATTTTAAGAAGTAGATCTAGTATTAAATATTAAAAAATCAAGATTGTACTTTTTAAGTGATTCATTAAATGTTTAACTCGATAAATATTGCAGGAAATTACGATAAGACAAGCTAATAACGAATTGTTATACGGTTATCTATGCTGGCATAGACTAAATAAAAAAAAACACAATTATAACTATTTATTAAACAAAATTAATTAATGAATTACGGTCGAATGAAGTAAATCGAATCAATGGAAGTACTTTTTCGAAGTAAATCACTGGGTTAAGAATATATAATGTATATTCTTAACACAGTGATTATATAATAATAAATAGAAATCATACCTGATATGTAAATTGTGGTGTAATGCCATCACGCGTGGGCCGCGCCTTCTTGATCCAATCAGTCAGGTGTCGCACGAAGTCGAAAAAGAAATCACCTTCCGGCACCGATATCACCTTATCAGCGATCTTAACGAACAAACTAAAGCCCTCACTAGACCTGAGATTCAGCCTCTGTGCTATATTTTGACAAAAGTCTTTCGCTCTCGTCGAGGAGTCCACTTCGAACGCTTCGTCCGTATCGTCAGGGAAGTAAACTTTATGAAATATCTGAGTCGTCTTGTGCTGGATCGCTTCGACTTCTACTTGGTGCGGAGGATACTTCCTTTGGCCGTTGCGCAATGTTTTCTGGAGTCTTTGGAGAGAATCCTGCGCTATTGGGTACCTTCTAGTTCTTAGAAATAGAGTTAGCTCTCGCAGCAAACCTTGACTGCAAGCGAAGAGTCCAGTCGCTAACCACATCAATTCCCATCCCCTTTCCTCTGACATTCTATTTCTATTGTCTGTTAGTTGTTTCATTATTTGACAATATATCTCGTCTCTTAGTATTTCATGTTTCAACGGGCCATCGAAGATGTGATCGGTGTACTCGTTGCCAATACGAGGACGTTTTGAAGGCAGATCACCCATATATTTTAACATTGCTGTAAAAGCAAAGCAAGCCTCTTCTGCTAATTCTTCTTTCGCTTGCAGCTTTTTCAATAAAGGCAATTTTATTGGTTCACGGGAATGTCTCCATAGCTCCTCTGTTCCTCCTCTCTTAGCCGTTGAAAGAGTTAGGGCTTTAGACACGGTGCGTTTTGGCGGTAATCTGAAGTGATCCAAAGCATATTCCAATAGCGTGTGTGGTTTGTCTCTTGTGTCGGTTCCATTAAATGTACTCGTAGGTACTCTACGTCCATGCTGTGCCCCCTCTTGACAAAACAGCAGGAGTATGTCAGGAGGCGGTTTAGTTAGTGCCGGTAACACATACACTGTTTCAGCCGGAAAGTCTCCTCTCTCCATCGTTCTTTCACATCTACCTATACACCAACCGTTATTAAGTACCGACTCACCCGTACTATCTTCTTCTAATATAATCAGATCTCCTTTTTGGAAAGTCAAGAAGCTGGAGCCTTCTCCGGGCGCTTTGTAGTCTTGTAAAGCTATAACAAACTTCGATCTCTTTTTCAGTCCTTCTAAAAAGTAGACGACCAAGTCTCGAATATCTTCCGCATTCGGACTCTGGAATGTGAACTCCTCGCCACGCACTGTTGACAAGCTAAACGTTTGCGTGAACACTTTATTAGTCTTTTGACTTGAGACAGTCGTGATCTCCGGGAAGGATAACTCTAACAACACTTGTTCCTGATCGTCCACTACGTACACTCCTGTCCAGTTCACTGCTATGATTACGTCATTTTTGGGTAAATTAGGCCCCGAATTTCTGTATGCTTCGTAGAACCTTGAGAATAATAACGGCCATTTGAATTTAGCATAGCTCACTACATCCTCTTTTACTCTATATGCTGGAACTTTCTCTTTAACGTAGTAGCTCTTTTTATAAGCTTGTACCACCAAGGCGCCCCATCGATCGACAGCTTTGTCGACCCCCGTTAAGCAGTAATCAGGAATATAGTTAGGCAGCAATGTAAACAAACGTTCTGTATTCATATCCTGACCGTATTCGATATAGTACTGCTGAGCTGCGATCATTGCCAAGTCTTCTTCTTTGTCGCATCTGTATTCGCCAAACTTGACACCTCTTACAACTTGTTGGTAAATTAGATTAGTGGCTACCTGATCTTCGGTAGGATCGTGCCATGGTGCAAAGATTTCCTTCCTAAAGAATAATCTCCAAGGTGCATTCCTCTCTTGTGCTCCTTGTTCTTTGGCGTATTGTTCGCATTGTGATATTGCATCCATTACATGATCTCCACCACTGCCGAGAGAACTGACCTTATCGAACAAAGCAATGTATAAAGAGAAACCGAATTGATCTCGTAATCCAATTTTATCAGACAACTGATTGCATAGCTCTCTTGCAGTAGTCGCTGAGTCAGCCAACAATGTTTTCGTATTTCCGTCCATGAAAGTTATTGGCAACATTATGGGTTTCTTTGATTTAGTTGCTTGTAACTCTAACCAAGAAGGAGGTTGGTTTCGTGTGCCATTGTTGAAAGTTCTCTTTAACCTGTCTTCGCAGTACGGGGCATAGCCAGGTGGTCCTTCTCTGATGAAGGCTCTGAGGTAATTGACGAACTTCTCGCTAGGTGCAAAGCAACCAACACACAAAGACAGTAAGATCCATCCTCGAGCATGGGAAGACTTGGATGGATTGTTTGTCAGTTGTTTGCATATTTGGCAATATATTTCGTCCCGGAGTTCCGCTCGGAGTATACCGTGACCTATTATAAAATGAAGTTTCTCCAAGTTGGACGTCGGTCGTGATTCAAGCCAAGATTGATAACTGTCCGCCGTGTATTCTTCATCCTGTAAATAAACATACATCAAATTAGTATGTTGATCAGTTAATAGCAGTCCGCTCTCTATGAAAACTACTTTAAAAAACTAAAAAAGATTCTTGCAACAATATTTAAATATACATTTTAATGACGAGTGGGAAAAATACATAACAGTACAATTATGGTATAATTAAATACCTGAAGTTTTCTTCTGACATCTTCTCCAAGTTTGTTCTTTCTTTTTAACGTCAATGAAACCAGCTTGTGTCTTATAGACCTTGGTTTCTGCTTATTCAAATAAGCATCAGGGTCGACGCCCATCATTTGAGCTTCTTGAAATTCTTTGGAACGAATGAAGTTTCTTCCGAGGGTGGCCGTAACTTTGGACATGACGGACGTATTGTCCCTGTCCATGGTGTGATAACGAGGTTCGGCGAGGTCCCCAGTGAAGCGTAGTATGGTCACCCATAACGCTTGAGCAGCCTGAAATAATCATAGTTACTATCAGACACATATCGATCAGTTATACTTAGCATAATCCTAATTAAATTATATGAATGCAACTGTAAGATTGTTTGTTTGTTACGCTTTAACACCTAAGCGACTAAACTGATTATCTTAAAATTTTGCACACGTATTGTCAGGGGCACAGAAAAGGATATGGGGGATACCTTTTATCCCGAAATTAAAAGTTCGTGAAGGATAGATAACTAAGTATCGCTTATCATGGTAATGTTATATGATGATATTGACATATTGGCCCTGCAATTCTAAGCTATTATACGCTAAATCAAATCAAATTAATTTCCAGTAACATAAGAAACTAATGCGTACAAAGCCACAGCAACAGCTAGTCACTTGTAATAAGCACAATAAACTGGTTTATTATAATTATCAGATTGTTATTTATTGATGCAATTATAATTTTATTATGAAATTAAGGTTTTCATTTGGCGTGCTAATAACGTACCAATTGATCGCCTTGCGTATGTAACGGCAGTAGCGGATGTTTGAGAGGTTTCCTCGAATACTGGTGAGTAACGTTGCCTTGGAAGTAAGTTGCTGCGAATTTTTGGAATTTAAATTCTGACAGATCCTCCTCGTCTTCAGATGTTGTCTGCATTGGAGTAACCATCTGTTAAAAAAGTAATATAAATAAAGGTTCATGATTTTCAATGCTCCAAAATTTATTTAACAAAACAAAACACAGAAACAAAAGAAGAAAATGAAATGTGATACTATAAAATATATAAATAAATACTGATGTTTCCTAAGAATTGTTTCAATGAGAACAAATCAATGCCGGACCAAAATATAATTGATATTAGACTAAACGATGAATACCTACTACTTTTACTTATATACAATTTTTCTAACATTACCTCTTGTTGGTCAGCTCTTTGCTGTGGTAGATCACTGAAAACGGACGTATCCTTAGGTGCGGGTGCTTCGCTGCTGGAATCAGGTAAGAAGTCAAACATGGCCTCCACCAGCTTGCTATCATCCACAGGCTCGTCTTGCTTACGAGCGGCCTCCTGGAGAAGCGTCCTCTTCGCCTCCAGTTGCCGTTTCTCCTCTAGAGCCAATTCAGCTTCACGCCTCTCCAACTCATACATACGCTCCTGGGGACAAACAATCGTATGTGTTGCATTACAAATAAATATGACATGACAAGGACCTGTAACCATACATTTTTTTTGTCTATTGGGATTTCGAATCCCGGAACTACTTAAGTGTACCATAAGATCTAGGTACGCTAACCACAAGGCTACGAGGTTAGTTCTTCTTGGGTATCTGGATTTCATATTGGAGAGGCCTTGACCCCAAACGACAATATACTTAAATTGACTT
>JWHW01007742.1:100557-111212 GCA_000931545.1 Papilio glaucus
GAATCAGATATGAACAGTCTACATTGATGTAGTTTGGATAATTTAGCTAATTACCATTTCTTCACATTCGTATGTACGTGAAGAAATGGTTGTTGCGAAAGTGACGGCTTGCAATACAAATTAGCTAGTGCATACGTGATTGCCGTATTTATCATTCATCGTTGATATTGCGTACTTTACCCACTGTTTTTAAAACAAAAAGAAATGTATCTTACTAAAGACGAACTACTTTTTTGACTACACTTATTAAAATTCATTTAAAGAAAATAAAACTATTTTTGGTTATACATATATTTTAACATTAAGTTTCGCCTTATTTTCATTGTAATAAATATACAAAGGTAAACATAATGAAGGGGTACTATGTAAACGTATACTACATAGAACGATTTGAGTGATGAACACATTCATTATGCGTTTAATTCGAGTTAGAGATGCAAAATCACTGGTAAAATATTTTTTAAATTAATACAATATTAAATAAAAAACTTTATAACCCATAATCTACTCAATTAATTTACACTCTAAAGAAAAGTATAATAAATCTATTTCTCTGTAGTGATTATATTTCGGTTTATAGTCGTATAAATGGAAGAACTAAAATTAACTTTGCACTAACACAATACGAAAATTCCAAGCCTTCATCGCATATGCACTTGGTCCATAAACTCATTTTGATTTTGGCAGATTTTAAAACTCGACGAAACTTCGTTATCTTTCGCATCGTATTAGCACTGACTGTTCTCTGGTTCGACGTTATTCGACTGGACGGAGTTTAACGAAGCACGACAGGTTCGAAGCTTGTTACATAAGAAATGCATGCACCAATGCATGCCAGCCGATGGATCTTTACATTACAGTTTCGAGTAGTAATTATAGCTGAAGTAATGGAGAGTTACAGGGGCGGTTAGACCAACTATTTCATAACGTACTTGTTCTCACATAACGTGGTAGATCTTGAAAAACTTATGATATAGTACATACAAAAGTTATCACGTAACTGACTGTATAATACGTAGGAAAAGTGTAATAACAAAAACATTGGAGTAATTATCAATTTTTCAACAACTTAGTGTCAAATTTAAAGCTAACGTGAACTTAAATTACGTCTTATGTTAAGTAGAGTTTAAGACTACTTCTTACTTGCTGAAGGGCATTAAGTTAAGCAAAATAACATATTCGTTTATCTCTTGGACAGCAACATTGATTAGGGCGTTTTGCTTTAAGAAGCTAAAAGAGAAATTACAGCGCCGCTGGCAAATACATGGAATGTCTACCACAAAATATATCTTTTCTATGAACAATAATATTATAATTAAAAACAGAAATATGGCTGAAAGTTTACGAAAAATATTTATTACCTGTCTTTTTGATTTTCCGTGGCTCCTAACATGTTTTGTTAGGCGCGTAAACTGTTGCAAAGAACTATAACGAACTAATTAAATTTCTTTGTATTTTGATCTAATCTGTTCAAATTGCGATGAGATCTGGCCGCTTGATAATCTAATATATCAATTTCGATATTAAAATTTGATCTTACATTAGATAATTATGCAACATTAATGTATTTGATAACATAATGGCATTTATTGTGATTGTTATAAGGTTGAAATTTGTATGTTTATTATGAAATTACGAAATTGGTACATCATTAATCAAAAGTTCATGATTGTTAAGGTATAGTTTATTTGCATTATTCTATATTTATTTCTGTAAATGACAAGAAGAATGTGATTTTAGTTTGATAGTAAGTGTCCAACGACTAAGTAAACCAACTATAATTAGAAATATCTGTTGCAGCTCCGCTTCTGTTCAATTCAACTTAAAAAATTAACTGGTACGTCTCTATTTAGCTACAAGCCTATAGCAAAAACAGTTTCGTCGATATGATTTCCACAGTACCTCGCCAGCTTATGTTGGTGACACGGTAGTACATATCTGAACAACCTCCATTAAAGGAATGTATTAGTTAATACCGTCAAATAAAATATATTAGTGCAAATACTTTAACCAATTCTAAGAAGAAAAGTGAATTAACTTGAGCTAATATTGAAGATTTTCGTACGTAACGTACAAGTACGCACGCCTTAAATTTCGATAATTTCAAAACTTTATCAGTTAGTTTTAGAATTTTATCAGTACGTACCTATAACTTGAAATTAAAGTGTGTATTCACATTTTACATGCATAAGTTACACGCAGTTAAGATGATAAGTAACGATGATAAAAACATGGAAAACATTTAATTGCAACTTTTAATTTTTCAAGAGTTATCCATACTCTAAAAATCACACGTCATAGCATTCGCAACTACATAGGTGCTTTAAAAGGGGAGAAATAGGAAAAAGATAGGTACGCAGAGGAGCCGGCTTCGACCGTAACCTCATTATTTTATGCAAAGTTTATCTTTACATTGCTCTGAGCCTTCATAGTATGATAATACCTTGTAATTCAAGCATATGTTTGACTAACCATTCGGTTTACTTACCCTATAATTCTGTTCGGCGATCTCTTTCGCCCGTGTGTTGCCCTGGTGTTGCAGCCTCTGTTCCTCCTGCTTTCGGAGCCGCAGCGCCTCGTTGTGCGCGATGGTCTCCAGCTTGATCCGCTTGTAGCGTCTCATAGCGATCAGCCGCCGCACGTGGCTCTGGATCTTCACTATCGCCCACATCTTATGCCCGTAAGAGCGACGGACTAAGTAGCCACGTGCCGCCGCCTGGATCAATTTTTATATGTTAATACTACCAATGGTCAAAATTTAGTATTTTGTACTGCATCTCTAAAATAAAAATACTTACTTGTAAGGATACAATATGACCTCGCAAATGCCTAAATCGATGAGCCAAAACCCTCGCACGGATCAATGCTTGCAGTCTGGCATATCCAACTTTCATCTTATTATACCGAATCCTTTGAAGCTTCCCGCGCCAGTGGCGCTGTATTAAAATAGCCGCAGCCCTCATCTTCAAAAACCGTCTCCGGTATACCCAACCTCGAATCGACCTTTGCAGAATCAGAATTTTTCTAGTCAGCACTCTATCTCTCTCCTGCTCTAGGAACAAATCATGCGCATCCTTCAAAAATACTTTGGTATGACCTAGTTGGTAATCAGATTTACCAAGAACAGTGGCACAAATTTTTGCAGTTGCTGCCCGGCAGTCGGTCTTATGTGCCGGAGGTACTCCCGATATTAAAAATCGATACCGCTCGACGAATTCTTTAAAACTGTGCCGAATCGGGTAACCCGCTCTTCTGATTCGGATGGTTTCCATCATTCCCGAGTATCGAAGTTGCCGACAGCAAAGACCACGGTCGAACATCATCGGTTTTTTGAATTCGTTTGGTTTAATGCACCTAATGAAGAATGGCTGACATGTGCCCAATGTGCGCATTAGTAAATCCAAAGACTTTTTAAATTGGGTAGAGAGTGTAGGAGCCCTTTTGCGAGTTTCCGATCCCATAATTATATCCTCTTGAAAAATTTGCTTCAGGAACTTGTTCGTCGATATGTGAATTAACTGGAGCAAATCTGCACTGAAAGTATCTCGGTTCTTTTCGAGGAAGCCGCGAGTGTCGTAAAACACGATCCCAGCAAAATGGTTTAATCCGAAACTAGTGTTAATATCTGACTTTGGTTTGAGGTAATTTCTATGAAGACCGTGAGTCTTATGTAACTTTGCTAACATAGTTTGATCAGTCCCCTTTGGGAACTTAGACTCTTCATCGATCAAAGCCATGATATTCAACTGTTTTAATGCTATTAAATCCAGTGCATCCTGATTATCGACGAACTCTATATGTTGCCAATTTATACCTTCATGATTATACTCCTCTTGTTCCAATTTGAAGATATGGCGGACGAAAAACTGTTGAAGATTCTCATTGGCAAAATTAATACAAAACTGCTCAAAACTATTATGGTCAAAGTTTTCAAAACCAAAGATATCCAAAACACCAATAGCGGTACGAGTGGTTGCTTTTGGTTTGTAAATGGCGGCGTTAATTTTTTTAACAATAGTGACAAAAAGACGCCCGTAGATACCTTTTACGAAAGCGTCTCTAATATCTACGGATTGTGTTTTGCTCAGCGTCGATACGACAGTTTCTCCGTGTGCAAAAAGTGTTTTCCTAGTAAGTGCATCAATGAGAGATTGGGTTGGTACACCTAATAGATTTGCAACTCTTTTTACATTCGCTTGCTCTATGATCTCCGTTGCATCTAAATTGTCTACGACTGTCGCTTCATATTTAATGTTACCGCAGTGCAAAACCGCTGCTAACAATTTTAATATTTCCCATATTTCTGGTTCTGTAAATAGTAAGACTTTCATAGCAGATCTAATATCTGCGAACTCTGCGGCATCATCTCTTCCTTCGCAGGTAAAACTGTCACCCTGAAAATAGTAATACATAAGTTATAAAGATAACCTTTAGTTAACATGTAAATAACGTTTGAATGATTGCTTACTCCTGATAAATATCTGTATTCCGTCGGTTCTCCCAGCTCAAGCTTCTTTTTCTCGTCTTTAGAAAGTCCGGCCAATACACAGTAAAATACATGATAATTTCTTTCCTCCATACTCTGAGATACGATTCTAGATTTTTCTAATAGGTATTGTTCTATCTTAGCACCTTCTATCACTCCGCCGCTATTAAAATGTATATCTATGTATTTACCGAATCTTGACGAATTATCATTTCTGACTGTTTTTGCATTACCAAATGCTTCCAAAATTGGATTTGCTTCTAAAATCTGAAAAAAATAATAATACAAAAATACATTTTAATCTTATCTATGTAATATCTTCAAAATCAAATTATGTTAAACATGAATGCAATGCATTTTTTATCTATCGACACGATTTAAAAATTTGCAATTAACGTGTGTGATCAAATTAGTGATACACGACAAATCTTATTATCACCATAGCACTTTACAGTCGACGTAGATCACAAATCATTTTACTCGTACATATAATTCAAAAGGTTATATTTCAATACGTCATTCTTGGATTGAGAAGTTTGGACACAGAAAGTTAAGTACCCATTAAAGACAAATGTTAAAGCTTATTAAAAGAGTAGAGTGAATGAATGTTCTCTCCGACGATGTAATAAGGATTTACTGTATAATACATTTATTTTATATTTGATTTCGATCTTTAAAAATGCTTTTAAACCAATATTTAATAATTCCTTATCGTTTATTTCAACAGCTATACCATTTCTATGTGCTATGAGTTCAATACTGAACAATGAATGGAACCTAGTATAAACAAGTTCTCAATTCATACTTTTTTATATATGTCAACGACCTTTTGCGATGGACATTTTAAACAACACCGATGCCTATCTATCTATCACTATGATTAATCAAAACTTAGATTATGATCGTCTACCAAAACACGAACACAAATTTATTTTTTTTATTATGAAATTATTTAAATGACTAAAAACAATTAAATTAAAAATAAATCTACTAGAAAATACTACATAATTAACAGCATAATTTTAGACGAATGAAATATGTCTAAGTATGTATTTCTACTTCTTTGTTAATTTTCCTTCAAGATGGAAGATATGAGTGTAATGCCATGGATAACGCACCTGTTGTTCTATCCAGGAATGCTTGCCACTGATCGCAGCCAGATACTGAAGGATGAGCTTGGTGGACTCGGTCTTGCCCGCACCGGACTCTCCGCTGATGACGATACACTGGTCCTGTCCGTAGCGACGCATGTGGGCGTACGCGTTGTCGCCTATCGCGAAGATATGCGGCGGTAGTTCGCCAATCTTCCTCTCTTTGTATAACTTTATTTGGTCTGCAGTGTATATTGGTAGTATTTGGTAAGGATTCACAGCTACCAATATAGAACCCGTATATGTCTGTAATAAAAAAATATACATCCAATACAATAATTATAAATATTGAAGCATGTTAGCCAGAGATATATGTATATTCTATTTTGTTTCACATCAACAGCCGCGTTTCTTTCAATCATGAAATCAAAACGGTTAAACGGTCTTCTATTGAAATTTCTATTTATATTAAAGTTTGTATCTCAATGTATATAAGAAGCAGTACTAGTTGTTAAATTTTTTATTATAAGTGTTTTGTTCTAAATGTTTATGACATATTTTGTGTATGTGTAGATCTCAAAACTTAAATATACTATACTATAGGCTCGCCACTTTTAATATTAAATGCCCAATACCATCAAAATCATGAATATGCCTAAAAGAAAATTATTATTTCTGTATAAGATATCATTACTTTAACACATGATCCGCTAAACCTCGCCAGAGGAGATACGACGTGAATAGATCACACGAATAAAGTTAAACTTACATAAATTAGATTTTCATTATAACGTATGAGCAAATTCCTGAGGATGCCGGCCTCGTGGAGATCGCCGAGGGAGATCATGTCCTCGACGCCGTGCACGGAGGTGGCGTGCATAGCCTTGATACGACGCTCCGGCGGCAGCCATTGCTCGTTGCCGTCGTCGTCGCGCACCCGGATCCTGCGCCCCTCGGCCGCCAGCACCCGTGCGCCGATCGCCACATCGAACTCCCGCCCCGACACCGGCTCGATCCATATGTAATCACCCTGGAAAATAACAACAAACAACAATCAGGTGGGATTGTGGTCAAACGCTACATCAAAATCATAAAAAAGATACTTTATAAGAGTAGAAGTTTGCAAAGCTTCGTCGTGGGTCCATGATTTAGTGGACTATCTACATTTTGAAATGCAATACTGTTAGTCTCTTATTGGAGCGAAGCAAACATTTTTAACACTGAATGTCGCTCACTGTGTAAAAGTACAAATTGCCCTGAATTCTGGCAGAATACCGGCAAACATGTTTTTTATACAAGTAACATATCAGTATTTTTAATTTGTAATTATTGCAGACATATTTTGGACACTATCACGAGTCATATAACATCTACTCATTATATAATTTGTCCCCTTTTTGTTCGAATATCTTTGAAAAACGACTACTGATTTAATGACCTGTTATATTTAGTATTTTATTATTTTGTAGAAGAATTATAGAAGTTTTATACTTCAAATAATATAAAAATAAATTCACATAATCTCAACAGGACAATTAGTGGTGACAAATTCCGAAACATTTTATTAGACCTTATGGTTATACGCGGACAATGGTCGTTGGACCCGTCAAAGAATAAAATAGAAAGTCCGTATCCTTATACAAGTGGCACCGAACGCACCGAGGATAATTATCTCGATCTCTGTGAAAGTGACACTCGGTAAAGAATGCTGATGAGCAACATATTTTAAAATAACAACTATTCAGCATAGTTTTAATATTCACGTTCGAAAATAGCAGCTATTGAGCAAAATTTTAATACTCACGTTCTAAAAGAGCAACTTTTAAGCATAGTTTTAATATTCACGTTCTAAAAGAACAACTAATCAACATTGTTTTAATATTCACGTTCGAAAATAGCAGCTATAGAGCAAAGTTTTAATACTCACGGTCTAAAAAAGCAACTATTTAGAATATATTTAATATTCACGTTCTAAAATAGCCATTATTAAGCAAAGTTTTAATATTTACGGTATAAAACAGCAACAATTTAACAATAATATTTAAATAAACAAATAATATTTAAGTCCTAAAAGAGCAACTATTCACTATAGCTTTAATTTTCACGCTTTAAAAAATTACGGCTCAATTTTGTTGGAGTGAAATTTCTGTTATTGTTCTGTTAGTCGGGATGGCTTAAGATTTGGTAAATTTAAATTTATTACTAAATTTATCATTAAGTAAATTATTTTGGTATTGAAATTTTAAAGACAAACGAGTCACCAGTCTACCTCAGTTCATATCTGGCCACAGAGATCACGACGGTCGCATACAACATGAAACACAGGAGTAAAGTATGGATGAAGGTGTGTTCAATTTAAAACAAGAAACAAGTTATCTAAACATATAATAAAAAAATAACCGATCGCTGTCTCTACATCGGGGCTATTATTAGGGTCCTTCATAAACGCAATGATATATGTTTGTTTATCTGTGCGTTTGTTCCCGCTAATCTCAGAAACGCCTTCACCGTTTTGGATGCGGTTTTATTAATGTATTGTGGTAAGCTTCACTTAACACTTAGTGTTTGTTTTATCTCAATCAATTTATAAATAAAAAAGTTATATCAATTTAAAGAACCATGTTAAACATTTGTTCGATAAAAATTATATGAAATAGCTGTCCAGTTACATAGGTTGAACTTTTAGTTATATATGTTATAAGTTATATGATCTTTAAAATAAAGTTTCAACAATCATATGTGATTGTTAAACTGTGCTACGGCCATACTGTGTCGACCCCACACACGCGGGAATAGGGTAGGGAGATGATGACGAAGTTACGGTAATATTAAGTAGGTAATATCATTTCGTTTAAGTAAATTTGCAGGGCGGTTGAATTTTAAATAAAGATGTAAAAGCTACGACTTTTTGTTTGGTATTCTTTATACCTCGAAATGTTTTATATTACGAAATATCATTTAAATTATGGATTGGATATGATGCCACGTTATGATCTATGGTACCATGGGTTCACACTGCCGAAAACATTTACATAAAATATATTTTCATCTCAGATTTTTCAGAGAGAAAGATAGAGATGGGACATTTGTATGTGATGTGATTTACCTATATTTCAGAGTGAATAGTTTATGTGTGTTGTAGAACATGTTGGTATATTATATTCAAATCATATGTTCCTTAACGAGGGGAGAAGTCCTTGTTCATATTATATCCTGTTTTTAATCTGACGACTAATGGAAATTAAGATACACGGTAAAATATAATTTTAAACTATAACCATGGAATACATAATAAATAGTATTACAACCATTTAAAATTTAGAACCACGAGAATACATAGAAATTTCAACAAAGCACTTAACATTCTAAATTCAATATTAGACGATACTTTGAAAAGTTTCTAGTTAATTTGCTTAAGACAAATATCGTCGTAAAATTGTATAGCATACATAACTGCTTTTTAAGCAGATGTTAAATCTATTTCTAAAATGGTAACATACCTTAAAAGTGGTGAACATGGCACATTATCACTTTTAACAGTTCATATTTCAAGTCACAATTTCACATTAAACTTAGAGCCATAACATCTTTATACCGTCAATTACAAAAACAGAAGTTATATTAATATATTAGATAAGTTTATCTATATAAAAATTGACCGCGTCTGTAAGTGTGCAAGGTCATCCATTATTAGTTTGCATTCGTTATCAATATTCTATTGAGTTATATGACACAGTAGATAGATACTTAATGATTGAACGTGTCTCGGGCGTCAATCGTGCTAAAGATAAACTTATCTTTTTGCATATTCTTTATAGAAAAAAAAGGTGAACATAATATAACGATAAAATCCAACAACTATATAAATATTTTATATATTAACAATCGGTTTAACTTATTTACCAAATATTATATTATCATCTCTCCATCATCATCACCCTGCCCTTTTCCCAATAATGTGGGGTCGCACAGTATGAACATAGTCCAAACTGTATCGGTTCTGGCTACAGTTTTTACGGCCCCAAGCCTGTCTCACGCCTACCTCCCTCGGGAATCAATCAATTTAATAATATACCCGACATGTAGAAGGTGGCTAGCGATTGCTATTGGGTTTTTGTCATGCTACATTGCCCCGCAGTGTCCGTATATAGGGTAAAATATCTCGGCCAAACCGGGACCGCTCCTGGAGATGCCGGTAACATCAAGGGGTTGGTGGGATTCTTCTAGGAGCTGGGTTGGCTGGAGTGATCCATGTCCCACGCACGCGAAAAATACACGCTAGTCGAACCTACTAAGTAAATACTCTTTATATACTTTTACGGAAAGTATTTATTGTGTAAGAAGCCCCTCCGGGAATGTAGTTTATTAAATTATAAGTAATATGAGATTAAAGCCGCAATGTTCGCCTTAAGTTTTTTGCCACCGCAATTCCAGGTGCATATAGTAACAAAAAATTTCATTACAAATTCTAATGTAGTAGAGTAAAAGTATATTAACTCTATAAATAGCTAAATAAATAGGATAAGAACGAGGGCACCTAACATATACATTATTTGTGAAAATTTCAACCGTCTAACTCTCACGGTTCATGAAATATTAATTAATTTGTAAAAAAAAATTGTTTCATGTGAATATTTAACATATACTATGCACTTTTTGCAGTAAACATTAAACTGGCCGCACTACCCTGCCGTAATACAGTTCTATACTAGTACGGAGGGTAGCTGAACAAATTGCACTGTTGCAAATAATTAGCCTACAGATTAATTTTGTATTAGGTTTTTATTTTAGTCTCGTATTATTTACACGTGTAAGTTGTATTTGTTAAGTATGAATTTGTAATTTAGGCTAAGTTTTTCTACAAATAAATTAAATTAAATAAAATAAATTAAAATTAAAAAAAATACAGCCTGGTGACAGTCGGACGGACAGCGGAGTGTTAGTAATAGGGTCCCGTTTTACCATTTGGGTACGGAACCCTAAAAAGTAAAGTGGTACTTCCCCGGTCGAACCGGCACATTTGTGCTACAACTCGCTACTGCTATAAAAATTCTTTATTTCGTAATTTAGTAGACTTT
>JWHW01007742.1:129530-149298 GCA_000931545.1 Papilio glaucus
TAATGAAAGAATGTTAACCAGCAAGTGATTTATCAAATATTAAGTAACCAAAAGTACCAGTAGTCCCAGAGAAAAATATCAGTTCACATTTTGACGACTTGACTTCACACATTATACTGTCGAGATATAACACGACAAATTGTGAATGTTTCGATCTCAATTTGCTATTCAATTGATCAAATGAATTCCTGTAATACAGTACCAGTTCTTGAAGGCAATAATAACAAGAGATAGCGTTATACGGCCCGTGAAAGATACGCTTTTGAGCTAACTTGACGAAGAGTTTTAATACCAGACTAAATACTGTTCATTTATCTGATAAGACTCAGATAACAGAAGAATTTTATTAGAAAAATGTTACAGACGAACAACATATCTGATCCGATAAAATCCGATCTAATAGCACTTGGACAGCGCTTACTAAAGATTAATTAATTAGTTAAATCTACATTGAAACGAGCCAAGCAATTATACTGGCGATTATCTCTTCCAGTGACGATAATTCTACGTTTACCTACTTTATTGTGCATGTACAATTTACAACGAAGCCGTGTCCGAACAGAACAAACAACTGTTTATCTTTAACGCTTAAACATTGATAGTAGGCAACGGTGCCAAGGTGCGTCTCATTCAATTAAGAACCTGTTGATCATGCTTTCAAATCATGATTTCTCTACAAATCATCGAGTTACGAAGGTATTTTTTAGGATCTTACCGAAATCTGACTTTATTATCTTATTATTCTTTCGCACGACCATCTTTGAAGTAATTAATAAAACAACTAACTCTCCTAGAAGACAGAAGTGGATGATCAGGCACTACGATTATAAATACACGAGTCTGACGCCAAGGAGCAATTTCTCTACTTTATACGTCAAATACGATATCTGTTTGCAAAGTAAGCAAGCAAGCATTAAGTACAGTTTAAAAAGGTTAGTCAACTTTGCAAACATCAGTTTTATTCTACTTGTACGTTAGTTAATCGGCTATATCGACATTTGTAAGGTATCATTACTAACTCATGTCGAAGGCATTAGTCGTTAAATAACAATCAAAGACTTTATTTTTGTCAGTAACTAAATTTTCTCGTACTACTATTTCACTTCTGATCTATCTGATCTTTGACTGATATTTAAAAACCATGAAATGAGTTTAGACACATTTCTTAAGCAGTACCAGTAAGCTGATTAAATTTAAAGATCTTTAACACGCTTAATCCACACTCGTAGTGAGTGTTAAAATCTCAGAATTCATTAATATTTTGTTTATATGAATAAACAAGCGTCTGACCACAATCCCGCCTGATGTTAAGTGATGCGCACTAGTCTAGAAACAGAATAATATTCACTCTTATCTCGATAGTACCGATGTCACAATCGGACGGAAACACAGATTTCATTCATTTTGCAATTTCAAATTTCACATGCCACTATCAAGTGTCAACATATCTTAAAAACAAATGAAGTGTTACATGTGTTATGTTTTACTAGCGATCCGCCCTGGCTTCGCCCAGGAAGCAATTATTAAAATAATCCGATCGTTACCAAACTTCACGGTACATCCGTTAAACCGATCTGAACATTTACTGAAAATTTCATCGAAATCTGCCTAGCCGTTTTAAATGTATAGGAAATATATACATATACTCACATCGCCTTTTATGTATATAGATGATTTAAAAAGCATTAACAACTGCACTATATTATTTGACCACCATCGTTAAGACAAACAGCTGACTTCTATCCTTTGTCGATGGATACGAGTACACTTTGCGCCCGAAGTGATTTGATTTGATTTTCTTTCAATTTGCGTACGGTAAAGGATTGAAACAAGTTGCCAGTGTCTGTATTTCCTGCCAATTATGACGTGGGCACCTTCAAGAGATACGGGCACACGCTTTCAAGCACACTATAACTTAACATCAGGTGGGATTGTGGTCAAGCGCTAGTAGCGTATATTATAAAAAAAACATTATCTAAACCAAGTTAAGTTCCTTTGTTCTTAAATATGTGTAATACAGTTGTATATCACGGACATTTTTAAACGTCAGATCACTTTTTACGCGCGACCTTATTCAAGTGAAAGTCATACATTTTATTAACACCATTTCATGCTTAAATACATGTACATATAAATTTTTAACTAAAAGTTTTTTAAAACCTCTCAGGTCTTTTAGAAACGATGTAAATAGAAATACTATCTATCAGATTTTAAATTATTGGTATATTCGTTTATCAAAAGTGTTAAAAATTTACTGAGTCCAACAATTATTAGCATATTTCAGTTTTAGATCCATATTTAAAATCTCATCATATTTATATTCTTTCTTCTTATCCAAAAAAACTATTATATCAACAATCTATCTTATATGCGGAAGCCATCGTAGCCAAAATACTAAACCATAAACACATTGTATTTATACTTCAGACTATAGTTAGTACTACACTGATTCTTATCAAAAGAAATATTTTTAATATTTCTGATATTTAAAGTAGAAATCCATCTTCTACATTAAGTAATTCAAATTGAGGGTAGCCTTGTGAGCTGCTAAGACCAGTGAGACGCAGCGTAAAAAGTAGCAGACGATTACTAGTCACTTTATACAATGAACCAAAGAGACTACAATACAAAGTTACCGCACTAGCTGTGGACCGAGCTAAGCTCTGTATCATCCTGTTATCTGTGTTCATATTTCGGAAGAAATATTTTACATTTTTCAACGTGCAGAACGAATACTCGACGTCGTATAAGTGATCACCCATGAACATCCGCAACAGCATAGGAACTGCAGACGCATTGCCGGCCTTTAAGGAAGGAGTAGCTCTCTTCTTGAAGGACCCTTATCGTATCAGTTTGGATAAACAGATCTTTCCAAAATGAGGCTGTACGAGGCAGAAAATTACACGAAAACCGCACGGTAGTTTTATTATTCGAATAAGACATCTAAATATACACAAATTTAAAAAATAAAAAGTTATTTAAATACAAATTTTCATGCAAATCGTTTCATTTCCAAAATAGCCGAAATATATTTATATACAAGAATAGCTTGCGATTGAGCTTCGCTAAGGTAGCACTAACCATGTTGATCCAATCGCTAACAAACCGAAAATTGCATCTAAATCGGTCTAGCATTTGGACCAAGCCATTGCAAACCTCATGACGTAAATTTTTAGTTGCAATTAACACACAGATACCAAATTATACTATAACTTATTTGCTACACATTAACACTACATTATACTATTGCTCATATCGTGATAGTTAAAATAAAATTTATCTTTAAAATAAATAACATTCAATCCACAACCAGTGTACAATATATACGACGTAAGGTTCACAAGCAAAAAAATCATTCTTTCGCAGAAATAGACCGGTTTATAATATATATATAAATAGGACCATTCAGTTAACATTTAAAAAACGGTGAATCATAACAAAATGCGGCCAGCGGTAACGTTTATACGAATAATTCCTATGTATTTTAAAACATAAAGAATGGGTTACTAAACGCGTTGCTAAACGAGAAGCACTAACAATAACTATGCAATTGCTTTTGTTACAGCTAAAGTAAATGTACTTTTGCGTTTCGTTTGGTGAGACAAGCAGCTCTCTGTGTTACCAACTTACTAGAACGTGTAATATGCCTTGAGATGATGTAAAATGAATTTTTGTACCTGATGACTTACCAACAGGTAACCACATCATTAGTTTATTTTATAAAAAAAAATACAAGCAGTCATAAGGACTGCTTACAGAAATGAAAACTCGAAACAGGTGGAAAGGCGCCACAATGATTCAAAAATAAATAAATAAATAATCGACATCAATAAACCCTTGTGTCTTAACAATAAAATTCCAAATTGAATACAGGAAAAGTAAATGAAAAAAAGTTCGTCGAAACTGTTCCAAATTCAAATAACTAACTAACTAACAAATAACTACCAAATATCGTCTAACGCGGCTATAATATAAGATTGACGTCAATTTTTGAAAGAAGATAGCTTATTTGCACGCAGCAGAGACCCCTTTCATTTAGAGGGAAAGATCAAACGAGTTAGTAGAAATGGGAAGAAGCCTGCTGAGCCTACTAGTTGTAATGGTTAATGGAAGGATCGAAATTGTTCAACCTTATTTTAAGGTTGGGCCTAAAATCATTAAAACCTTAACTTAAGAGGAAACCTTAAAAAATAACTTATAGATTTACAAATAATTTTGCTTTGCTTTGCTAAAATCAGCTGTAAATAAATAAAATAAGCTGGTCTTGATTTAAACGCAAACGATCCGCTGTAAGCAACGCACGAAATATATACGTCAAAACTGATTTCCTTACTTGAACATACTATACCATTTTCACGCTAGCAACATAGAATTCTTGTAAAAAAAACAAACGTCATTTACTATACATTATACTTTCATCGGAAATAATAATAATATGAGAAAAAATATTTTGGAATTACGATTTTTTAACGTAAAAATCATTGTTTACAAAAATTCAATCTTTCTGTGAAACAAGGTTATTTAACGCACATACCTTTCGCAAAAGTAATTAAAAAGTCAATTAGAACTATTAAACGTATCCGATATTTCCAAATTTTTCAAGAACTTATTGCGATATAAGAAATTAATTACTACAGCCATTACCTATCAAACTATAAATACCAGATAATCGAGTTCCACTTACTAAACTTGTTCGTGAGTAATTTTTAAAATAATTATAAAGACAATTTTCATACGTGAGTCATTTATATATCCGAACAAGGCATAGATACACCATAGCTCATGTATCATTCTGGCAGATGCCTCTAACGGGACGTATGATATTTATTTGCCATCGAATAAAGTGAACATTTGAGAAACCGGCCAAATTCGAGCACGTCTCGGGCACGAAGGGTTCCGTACCATTATTTAAAAATATTACGTTTATTGTATGGAAGCCCCTTAAGTATTTATTTTATTCTGTTTTTTAGTATTTGTTATTATAGCGGTGACAGAGAGACAGACGGACAGCGGAGTCTTAGTAATAGGGTCACGTTTTACCACA
The DNA here is from genome assembly GCA_000931545.1 of Papilio glaucus. Lineage (NCBI taxonomy): Eukaryota > Metazoa > Arthropoda > Insecta > Lepidoptera > Papilionidae > Papilio > Papilio glaucus. The sequence goes on from JWHW01007742.1 coordinate 134,575, forward strand.
GAACACTAAAAATACCTGACACGTATTATTCTGGTATTTGACAATTTCTTATCTGTCACTTCACATCACATCGTCAAATTATTAAAATAAAATGTTATCATTTTTTTTACTTGGAATTCGAGACATGAATTATAAAAGAACGTTCTAGCCCTCCTTACATTTCAACCATTGTAACCAAGTGTTGGAACGATAGAGATACTTTTTAACGTACTAGCAATTTTTTCGTTCGGGTAGACAGGCAGAAATATATACCCTAGGTTATAGAAGGAGACCATTCTACTGGTCAAAGATTTTTTTAAATCGGTTCTGTAGTTTTTGAGTTTTTAAGGAACAAACAATCAAATCTTCTCCCTTTATACTTTTGGTATAGCAAAATAACTGTAAGTGACAGTGAAAGTAATTATTTTCATGTTGCTTATTCACTGTATGGTATTTGATAAAAATAAATATTGTTCAATGAGAAAGTCGAACACTGTTAAGTTAGGTATAACAACACTACAGCTAATACTATACCTATACCGATATATGTAGCCTACTTGTCGGTTACTACAGCACTGACTATTGTGGCTTGAGTCAATCTGATAATAGATAACTGAATGTTGTGAAATTATAACCTAAAATTGTATAGATATAAAAATAATAGTTGAGATTTCTTCCTATGGTAAATCAATATTACGTCTTACAAACAATACAGGTAATGTTCAGAGGAACAATGAACAATCGAAGGAAATTTAGCATCTAAACACATAACATAAACAGGAACATACTATAACTGTATGAAGAGCTATGACAATTGCGCAGAATACGAAGTTACATCATATGAATTATGTATGTTTACTTAAGCCACAATTAGAACACGGTACTACCTTTTTCATTTATTATATCACGTTTGAGTTTATGACCGTGACTGAAAAGGGTTAGCAGGACTTATAGATTTCCGTTTACAACGACACTGACAAACCGTTCGTATTTGATTTGAAATCTGATAGTACATTTGATTCTGATCCTTGATAAGATTACGCATTCGTTGATGTCTTTTATATGACAAATAATGCATTTCCACATTTAACATTTATTGTCTTAATATCTGCATTTAATTACGCCAAAAAAGAAAAATTTAAAAACACAGTAGTTAATTAAAGAAAAATATTAAGCAGCAACTTTTGTAAATCATAGAAATCAAAGGAAATGTAATAATATCGATTTATTAATATAACTTAAAAATGCTGAGCACAGCAAACTAACTATCCGCTACATATAATTAAAAACGCTAAATAATAAACAGGAAGAAATCTCTGAAGTCTCCTCCTAGTAGCTCAATTTAGTAGTTAAATACGAGCAGCAAGTGGGATCGGAAACTCAGGTTGTACTACAGCGTCAGTACATTTTACGACTTTTGGACCATATAGGAACAAATTTTATTTAAAAGTACCGTCGAAAATGATAACAAATAAAGTTTTCAAAGGCAATTGAAGTCTTCCAATATTTAAGAAAAGGTTTGAAAGATTAAGGTATTACATTAATGTATCCTTATATATTTCTAGAATTCTGTATCTTATCCTTTGAAAATAATATAATAATTTGGTTTGTATAAACGTCATTATCAAAGAATGAAGAAAACCTTTCATTGTCATAATTTAGGTCACTTCGTCGTCGTAATCGTCAAGGTTACTTAATGTATCTAAAATATCAAGGATACTTGTATATAAATACACTACTATATCTTATAATGCCTTTTACGACTAATGTGACTAAGCAATGGAAAATAAGCGCTTTATTTGAATGTAGACCCTATTACAATACTAACAGAACATATAGTTCAATAAACTTTTCTCGCAAAACATACATTTATCAATGATGATCGTGTCTACAATGTATACATTTTATTGATAAGATGTCTCAAGTAACAACATTTGTTTTTATTTTTCAAGAAAAATTTTCGATGGTAAAAAAGATGAATTTCACTTTTAAAACAGTTTTTATGCTAATGAAAGTGACGTAAAGGGATAGTGGACAAAAGAATACCTTTCTTTGTTTCACCTGTTTCGAATGATTGCCCATTGATGCTTAACAATGTACGCACCGCCATGAATGTCAATAATCAATGGGCGCAGCGTCGATGATGTTTACAACTTTCTATGGGAAGTGGGAACTTAGGGTGCCATTGTTTGTTATGTACAAACTGTAAACACATATACAGCTACTTTATATATCAACGTTTGCTGTTCTAATACAAGGAATATAAATAGTAACGTATTAGCATTTTACATTAATTGGAGATAAAAAGAAAAAACTTTTCGAGAGAAAATAGTTCGTAAAATAACTAATGCAATTAGAACCTTAAGAATGTACAGTTCGCCTCACATAACTATTTGCGTTCCTCTGCGTAACTTTCTTCTACAACGGTAAATTCAGTCTAGTATTTAAAGTCATTACAGTAAACACGGTAAAACTGACATGACCGTCTTAAACATCAACACAATCGTAGTTTTCTTATTGGAAAAGAATCTCATTAGTGTACCGTCGTTTATCGTGTGTCATAATTCACGAGTAAACACCGCAAGAGGCTACGTGGAAGCGATCTCGACAGATCTCGCAATGATTTGGAAAGAAGGTGCGCGTGAGTTCACGCGACCGATGGATCGTATCTCATTTCAGTTAGATAACACACGGTAACTTAAGTCATCTGACCGCAAGTAAACAATCGTAGGTCACAATGGCATGTCTCACGAAATTTACCGTTAAGATCCGCCGCTGCGAGTGGCTCGATCAAGCGTCCGGGCCCGTCCTCCTCATATCACAACACACACGAAACAACAAGCACAGGGTTTGATCACTGCACACGGACACCGGTCACTGATCCTCTGGCATTTCGTCCGCATTCGGTATTGTACACTAGGGCCGCGTCGACTGCGCACAGGACCACCAAATGCGACGGACCGTGAACGTTAACCTACCTGTAACGCTTGCGTGTCGTCTGTCGGCCCACCGGACCGGGGCGACTGCTTTACCGACGCCACCCGCCGCCATTTTTAATACAACCTTAAGATCAAAAAAAAACTCATTTTATTCAAAAATAATTATGTATCTCGTACAACTATAATACTTGTAATACTTTTTTTTACTTCATTTTGTTCTTTTCGATACAAAATATTTGATATGGCGAAATAAAGTAGCGGTAAAGCCTTCAACTGTTTTATCCACTTAGAAGCGCCATCTATGATTACTTAATGAAAAATATGTGTCATGTACAAGTAGTTATAAAATGTTGTGATAACTAAATGTAGTTATCTATCGCATAAAATAATAATGATTAATGAGACAAACTGGTTCTCCGCTAAGAAACCAAAAACAAAATATCTTGTTGAATCTCATTGGTCGTAATAAAATTTTGATCTTGAAGGTTAGCCATAGATGGCGCTACTGGTTACAATGAAGCCTTATTTTTATACACCTATAAGGTTATATTATTATTATAACGTGTGAGCTAATAATTCAAAACAAAGTTAACATACAAAGCTTGCAAAACAAAGGCGTAATACGATTTACATTGTAATTATACGTCGTTTAAATGGCTCGTGGAATTGAAAATGCAAAAGGTTGCGTATTAGTCACAAATGTGATAGACCCCGGATTTAAAACAGGTAAACATTAAAAGGTTGGGGACACACTGGCGATGTTGTTTTTAAATTCATTAACTTATAAAGATTACATTATATAATAAACGTTAGCTTAGAATGCAAATTAAGAAACTTTAAAGAGCATAACTAATAATAATCTATATATTTTATGATAGAGAAAAATATATCATAAGGATAAAAGTTCAAAAGATTAGAGTACAGATAATAATTGTATAAAAAGGTTATTAATCCATAACCAATGAAAAGTCACACATATCATAAATGTTTATTAACAGGTTTGGTTGACGCTAAGTGATATCATTACAGGCTCACTCCCTGTCACGTTTGGAACGTGAGAAGTTTGGAGAAAAATGCCAAGTGCGATCTCTGTATAATGAAAACAGCAGAATATGGAGCTTTCAACGCAAGCTTCTCACATAAGGAAGCTACAGAACAAGGAGTAGCCACCATATTCCAATTAGATCGAAGACTGCGAGAAATAAGAAATCCAAAGATTTACATGATCATTTACGTCATATCGACGCAAAGAGCTTGTGCTGAGCTTCAATATGTGTTGAGAGGTTAGACGAAATAGGAGAATGGTCTTACTATTAGTTAGACCATTCTGTGTATGATCCCTATAGACTTCGAAACATCTGGACCGATTTCTATGAAATTTTAAGGAAATCTTCTTGAAGTTTGGTAGCGATCGGATCAATATAATCAGTGCCACCCTTGCGAAGCTGGTATGGATTACTAGTATTATATGGTCGAAGGGATTCGGAAATGCCTACGTCCAGCTGTATTCTAAACTTGTAATAATCACACTACGAAACTATTGAACCCATTTTACTTAATAATTATTAATTAGGGGTACACCCTTAGAAAACAAGATTAACCGAAACACAGACTATATACATATTTTACTGTTAGGGTACAATATTGATATTCGGTCGAGCGAAGCCATGAACCAACAGATAGTTATTAATAGAATGTAATACAACAAAATAGAAACCGTATTTAAGTCTATTGCAAGTACAGACACGCATTAATCAGTTCTCTAGTAAAACTTAATTTCATTCATGATCTAGAGCAGATATAGTATGCTTTGTTGTTGACCTGAGAAGATAAAGCATAATGTAGCAATGAATATTAATTGTTACATCGTAACTCATTTGTGTGAGTCAATGACAGCGATGTTGGGTATGCGGTTTATTATTCATTTATGTTTCAATTGTGGTTTTATGTTGTTTGATATATTTATTTTATACTAGCGCCCCGGCATCGCATGGGTAGTTGCTCCATACTCATTTTCATTTACTACTTTGGACCTTGAGGGGATGAATTTAGAAAAATCCTTTTGTAGTTCTCTTAATAACAGAAACCAACAATTTTAAGTCTCTACAGGTCCACCTGTGTGTTGATGTATCCTTCAGTCAGTTTTTCTTTGTTCTTTTTGATATATGTAAATAAAATTGATGGTATTTTCTTCTCCCTGCCCTTTCCTCATTTATGTGGGGCCAGCACAGTACAACCGTTATCCATACTGATTAAGTTGGCTACAGTTTTTTACGGCCGACTGAAATGTTAGTATATGATTGAAATAATTGACTAACCTTTATTTTCTCCATTCCAACACAGCTTAAGCTGTGACATGGTTCACGATAGTAGTCAAATGACGGATTCAAACCCACGACCATGGTGTGCATGTTTGGCAGTCCGAGCCCTTAAACATTAAGTGCTTCTTGATATATTGATGATGTACGTGTACAAAATAATTTCGTATGCAGTTAGTACAGTTATGTGTTACCATTGAACTATATTTTTCACACCGAGGTCGCATGACTCAAATCTTTTATGTTTGGGGCTATTACATAGTTTATATAAAGTAATAATAAAGGGTAAAATATAAAATTAAAGCGTGTGAAAGTGAGAGGAACTTATTTCATTTTAAGGAAGTTCGGAACTTAACCTTTTTATTTTGTTCTAATGGAAGTAAACCGAATAAAAGTCATGATGATGAAGCTTTCGCTTAATTATTAAACTAGTTTAAGAAAAAAAATACTGGTGGATACTTAGCATATTGGATGCACGGACCAAAGTCAGGCTGGCAGCTTGTCATAGCAGACGATTCACGTATTTTTTAACTTATTTTTGACTTGACAAAACGAAAAATTCTTAGAAGAGTTAGGTAGTGAAATGTAGGGAGCCGTTAGATAGATCCATGCTAATCGCCCGCTCGTCTTGTCTCTGCCTTGTGTTTAAGTATCTCATTGTGCCTGTTCCATTTTAATTGTACGAAATAACATGTTCGTACACAACCTATAGCACAGCGCTGAAAATCAGTGTTGTGGACCCCACAACCTATGCTGAGCGCTGTCCTATTCGTTTGTTCGTAATTTAATTTTACTCATGTGTAACTATTTTACAATTTTCCGTTGAAATGAATAAACTTTTTATTTCATAAAAAATGTCTTATCTCTAAATTTGGAAGAAGTAGGTCCACTCGAGTGCAACCCATCCAGCAATTGATGTAAAATTAATACAGTTAATAAAGTAACAACATTAATTAATTCTAAGGACGAACGAAGTTTACAGGGTCAGCTAGTACAGGCCATTTAATGATAATGATGATTCATGTTGCATTCCTGTTCGTTCGATGTCCGAATTTATTTCGGCGTCTCCGGATTTGAAGCCGGATCATATAACAAATCAGTGTCGTGGCTGTCATTATATAGCTATCGTTTATGATATTTATGACATTATAACGATAATCATTTGCAAATACTATACTCAGTGAGTTTGCATAAATATATTACAATTTATTGCCAAATATAACTCGCCCATAATGCTAATGAATACAATAAATTTTATGAGCTCGTAGTAATACAATAAACATCGTAATAACAAAATAATGCCAAGAACGAATTCCCGCGATGCCAAGAGCAAATTCTTATGACGCCATATACGTTTATTGTTTACAATTCAATGATAAATAAATAATTTATGTTCACAGAATGCATTGGAAAAAATATTCATGTTGTCAACATTTGCAACAGATTGCATTAAGTTACGACGGATGAGAAGTTCAACTTGATAAAACAATTAAACATAATTGATTAAAGTAAATGTGTACCATGGTAGGGTTTCTAATTATTATTTTTTTTAATTTAGTTCAAGACTTAAGTACAACTAATTATTCCCGAGGAGAGTTGGCGTCAGGCAGGCGGCCGGCCGTAAAAGCAGTATAGAATACTATCATACTGTGCCGACCCCACATGATTGGGAAAAGGTCGGGGATATGATGATGGTAGGGTTTCTAATATATTTTAATTACTATTGCTTATGGATATTTCTGTCAGTTTTGAATTTTTATTGTAGTTGTGTGTTGTGGTTTACACTCAGAATAAATCCAAATTTTAATAATCCAGTAGGTACACAAAGTACAGCAAACAAACGAACTGTAAATGAGCACATAAAAAAACCTAACCTAACCTCCTTTGCTCTTTTGTTAATACCAATTTTACTCGCACCTCATCGAAGTATAAGGCTTTCATAATCGAAATCAACTTTCAGCTGAAATTCTGGTCTGTTCTTTTTTCTGAAATTCATTGCGTCTTCCGCTACTTCTTCATTTTTTTAGTTTCCCCTCCTCATCCTACCTATAACTAGATTTACATGATTAATTTTCTTTGTCTTTTTTTTCTTCTATAATTTTCTAATCGAGGCATGCATTTATTTGTCAAAAGAAAAGTTATAGGACCTTTTCTTTTGACACAAGATATTTGTTCAAGCACTTTTCCCCTGTCGAGCTATTACGAATTCTATTTGTAATTAGTTTTATTAGTGAGTTAAGGCGGAGTTATTAAGCATCACCCATGGTCAAATTATAATTTAATTTACATTAGTTTCACAGGCATTCTTTTAAGTATAGAATCATGACAAGTCATCGGCATCGATCTTGCTTAAAATTGTTACCAACTTAATTTTCAGGTATTAAAGTTCTTTAGCAATCGTTATTTATGAAGTTTTTAAGATTGTTAACGTTTAAGATATGGCTGCTTTTTTCCCTGATGAAGTATACTGAAATTTCTCAGGTTGTTTGATGGCGGAAGCTCGGAGTGCACAGCTTCAACCTCCGTGGGAGACTATATCGAAGATTAGACGATGCAGAGTCGTTTCGACTGAATAACAAACTGGTCATGTTAATTATGACCCCCTTGCGAATGTGGTCTGCAGGTCATATCTCATAAATATGTGACATCCGCGAGCTTCGTAATTTTAGCATCATAATAAGAAACGTCGCCGCGCTTCCGTGTTCGTCTTTAATAAATAAAACATTATAATTACAGGCTTCCTTTTATGTGCGCCATTAATTACGACCTTTGTGTTTTTCATATTATTTATTTACTTATGAGGTTTTTTCTTTTACAGTAAATTTAATTGGATATGTTAAATAATAAACGAGAAAAGGGAAACGAAATAAAATGTATGCTGCTGAAGTGAGTGGCAGTGTTGCCAAACCATGGCATATAACGTATACTAAATCAGTAATTTTTGCAATTTAATTGTTAACTGTTTGATTCACGGAATTGACAGGTACCTGGAGTTTATGGATTTAGGTTACCAGTTTAAAGTTACATCACACCTACTCTATGGCCGATGTTATATACCCAGTTCCTTATTTTTTTTATATTTTTGTCTAACGCGGATTCAAAACTAATATGGTTTGGTATTGTTACGTCATTATATTATTATCCTACTAATATTATAAATGCGAAAGTTTCGATGTATGAAAGAGTAACAAACATCTTGTTACTCTTTCACGCAAAAACTACTGAATGGATTTTAATGAAATTTTCCAATAATATAGCTTATACATTAGAATAACATATAGGCTATAAATTATAAAGATATTGTGTGATTGTCGAAAATATAACGATAAGTGTCAAGTAAGGAGGATAAAAATATGGGAGCTATTCAGGTCAATCATAAGAGGGTTCAGCTTAGGATGGAAAATCGGTGGTCAAATTAAATTGCACGGCGGGTGAGACCGCAGGGCACTACTAGTACACTATAATTTAGCGTGTCACTATTGTTTAATAAAAGAAATATAATTGATATAACCTTTTGATTATTAAGAGAAAATTATTAACGATGCAAATATTTACGTGAAGAAAAATTGGCTTCACACAACATTTTTTTTAATAATTTATACGTAATAGATATTCAAAGCTAGTCCGCAGTGAATGGTGCCACAGAAATACTTTGATAATGAGTCGATGATCGCATCTCCAGCTGGTAGTTCCGGCTTGGCAGCGAACACTATCCACCCAAGTCAACAGTAATAATAATACAAACTATTTTTTTTAGTATGCTAATAATAAAGACGTTCTTGAGTATGCTAAGAGATCCACAAATTCCAAAATTAATACACAAACTTTATACATTTACAAACCAGCAGACTCCTTCGACTTCGTTCTCTTAAAACCGTTCAACAATTTCTACTGGTTTTAGTAGCTTTCGATTAAGAGATTTCTTACCGTCGTAAATTTTGACCCATTTGTCCAGATTACATAGTCGTCAAAGACAAAATTTAAATACTTTAAATAACACAATCGACAAAAGATTGCTAAAAACTTTGACAACAATTAAATGTACATTGTAAACACCTTACCTTATACAGAACCTTTTCAGGTAAAAATAGCGCCATGTTATTTGAACGGTAAATATAGTTTTGAGATGGTAGAAACTTATTGCACACTTATTGTTATATTTTCGGCGATCAACTCCATATATTATTACAGATTATTTAGGTTTTGTAGATTATGGTTCATACTTCTTAATCAACTAGGTGTCGGCGGCGGCCACGCACGCATTCAATTATAATTTTCCTCGTTGGATTTTTTTTTAAATTTTATTTCCCTTCTTCGATTTTGAAAATTGGAATTATTAGGTAATATGTGTAACAAAATACAGTAGTGGCAGAGCAACCAATATTACCATAGCAACCATGATATTGTAAACGAAGTTTTATATATTTTTTTTTCTATCCCTTGGGACCAGTTTTTTCGGGATAAAAGATATCCTATGTCCTTTTCTGTACCAGAAAGCAAGGGTGAGTGCATAATTTCAGAATAAACGTAATAAGAAATAAACAGTAGTCGTTAATGCGTAACAAACAAACGAACAATCTTAAACACGCATTTAAAATATTAATTAGGATATCAGCCATACTTTATTATTATTTTATTACATGATATATTTAATAAAATATTTGATTAATGAAAAGTAAAGAATATGGTTGATTTAGTCCGACTAAGCATTATGATTCAAGCCTCGAAACACATTGATTATTGTTATCGTATAACCTTTGTTTCTAATATCCCTTCTAAGTTAAAACAAGAACAGGAACTTCCTGTCGCCACACAATGTCATGTCTACTTATACGACAAAAAAAAGATTTAATGAAAAGCAAAATAAAGTCGTTTTATAAACATTTTAGTGATTTCGTGACTAGCCTATTAATAGTTATTACTTTTTAAATAATTATAAATTTGACAATTGTTTCGTTCTGTCAAATTTGTACGCAATCATATCCGCCATGTTGAAAAAAATTCTTATTTTTTAAAGATGGCGGTTAAAACAAGGAACTTATTAATATTTCGTATAGTTATTTTGCTCACAAGAACGTTGATTGCTTTTACTTAGCGATCGCACGATAATGTTTGACCCGGATCAAAGTTAGAGTAGAATCGGAGGACGCAGCGCGGAACTGTGTAGCATCAATATTTATGAGATAGTACGTACGAATGCGCGCAAAAACTCAACATCCGTATTATTTCGACTAGCTGCCGTGTATTTAACATGTTGTACCACTTTTTAAATGATTTTTTTTACTTTTTTTTATGATACTCTCATTATGTGTTGCCAGTTACAAGATAATTATAATATTGCATATGGAAATTTTATCTTAAAATATAAAAGACTACTATTATTCAAACTCAGTTGACAGAGATAGTAATTAGTCTATGCTTTTCGCCGAGGTCCCCAAACATGTAGGATGTCAGCCTAGTATTAAATATCAGCACACAAATTAGTTAATGATTCTTTTGATACATTTAAGTAACCTAAGATTTAGAACACAAATAGCTACTTACCACCAAATCGGATCGATTTAGATTAAGTTGAATTCCTTAGTTATTATCCATGCGCAGAAACTCGCTATCGTCGCCGAACGCGACTTGCGCTCGCCTAGTCGCACTCCTTCCAGGCTATATAATAAATTCGTTTTACTATATTTGCGTCTGGGATAGGTCAAAGTATAATTTAGGATAAAATGTGATGTCTCAAGTAATGAAAACATGGCCTATTGGTGCCTATTTACAAAACGTATCCTGCATAAGTAAAATAACCAATTGTAATTATTTTTTCATAACTGTAAACAATTTTCAAGCTGGTAATTATATATAAATAAATAAAATTGGTGTGCATAATAGAACATAGAATATTGCTTTGGCAAGAGAAGATCGACGCGATATTAAATTAATTTCACCTTGTATTTGAGTGTAATGTGTAGGAGGAACTTAAAGTAATGTATAGTAATAAAAAAATAAAATAAAAATGGGTTTATCCGAGAGATACGATTTCATAAGTTAATGTATACATTTGCAACATCTGTTGCTCAAATGGGCCGGCTCGACCGGTGAAATACCACAACGTCACAGAAGACAGGCGTGAAGTAGAAGTATTCTGTGTTTCGTCTGATAAGTGAGGTACTGAACGCCTAAATATATTCCTCTTCTAGAGAATTTGACGGATGAATAGGGGATGGATAGAAAATGGAAATATCCTTTTTTTGTCCATTAAAGGTAGGCAACTCATCTGCAGCTTATTAGCTGGTTGAGGTTGCCTATTCGTAGCGGCCACTTAATATCAGGCCGCTTACTCGTTTGCCACGTTCTTCTATGCTTACAAAGAAAGGGTTCCTTAGAGGATTTTGGAGTCGTTTCTCAGCCGAGGCAGAATGCAATTGATTTTCTCTAACCAACGAGAACTGAACTATCCTCGATTCGATATTTAATTTAAGTACAAGCACAGTGACAAGTGAATAGCGACTTATCGAACTTTTTTCAAGGTTCGAATATGTGGGCTTTATTTTTAAATAATATTTTTGACGTTTTAACTTAACGTATTTTTGTATTAATGGTTATATTGTATTTAACATGTCACGCAGTACATCGTAAATCATTTTGGGAATATTTTATTGGATCGTTATAAAAGGTCATTGTCACGTAATAGTATGAGGCGGCCACACGACCCGATGTGTGAATTTGCGAGAACGAATTCATATAAAAAACGATAATGTAACGTGTGAACCGGACCTCGTTTTCCAATTCCGTACAAATATTTATTAACTTCACGATATGTAGTGAAATCTATACACAATACGTGAAGGGAAAACATTTAAAAGAATTTTGCGTGCACAGAGATGAATGAAATTTGACATATTTAAAGTTGCTATCATGAAAAAGTGGACAAAACTACAACTTTAAACTCATAAACTGTGTTTACTAAATGAAATAAAGCTTGGCGAGGACTATTACAATCTCTACCTTTCTCAGGGTCCTAAAATAATATCGAGACCATGTTATAATTTCAAGTTACTTTATTTGTTCTAACGATAGATTGCAATGGAAAAAAAATCTACGCGAGACACACTCGACCTTCAAATATTTCTACTTGCATTAACATTGTTTCTTTTGCACGTATCTGCGTCACAGTACCGTTAATACTGACCGCATGAAATTTAACCAGCTTTAGTACACACAATGCCCTTATACAGTTAACTACGAGAGTAACATACTGTGATTTTTGAACACTTGAACGTGACTCCTCATAGTGGTTACTCTGGTATTAAGTGCTATTACACAATAACATCGGAAGATTTGCAGCTAAAAAAATCCACAATAATGAGTGGAACTCGAATTTATTTCTTTTAAATGGAAAAATAACCTCAATTTTAATGATTCGCCACAGTAGTACGGAACCCAAAACATCAATTTAGCCGTCCATGTATTAAATATCATTATACATATGCATAATTTCCATGTGTGGCACAACAAGGTGTGGGGAGACTGATTGACGCAACGCCGGTCGCTTTGAATTATTAAACACTTTAGAAATAACTGTTTAGAAAGACATCCTCTTAAGGATACGCTCACATTATGAATATTAAACAAATATAGAGCTAACTTAGTAAGCAAACGCTAGCACTAACTTCGTACGCGAGCTATCGGAATTCAATTCCTAGTGAAAATACTTATCAAGTAACAAAGTGAATCACATTTAATTACAACGATTTATTGAATAGTTACCTGTAAATGGAAGTATCCCGAAGTATTTGAATACTCGTATTTATAAAATACTAGCTGTCCCTGCGACTCCGTCCGAGCGGAATAGTGCGATGTCACGCTTGTCCTTCCTCAGGCTCGTAACTATGTTTGTACCAAATTTTATTTAAATCGGTTTAGTGGTTCAGGCGTAATAGAGTAACAAACAGACAGACATTCGCATTTATAATATTAGGAGGAATTACGGGTAACTTCTGTAATCTTCCAATCGAAAATAGCTCAAAAAAAACACATACGGCCTTAAAAAGGCTAAGTTTTTGTGTGATTTTTAAATTGAACGTAATGGAGACAGATTTCTTGTACGTGTATGTTGTTAATACACATCCAGAGAAAACAATAGACGAGGGTCACTTAGCATTACACTAAAATATTCAAAAATAGAAACTCCAGAACAATGTCCAAACGAACTGTTATAAGTACGCCGTTGAATTCGTTCAACACACCAATATTTGTTCACAAATGTGTGCGGTTAGCGTTAAGAAATCTACATTGCTAGACCATTGTTAAATGCAATTCAAATTTAAGATCCGCTTTGTTTTTGCGAATCACGTGCTCAAAATCGAAATACATTTTAGTATAGTGCACACGAATTTGTAAATCTACTATTGTCACACGAAACGACAGACAGTCGAATACATGAATTAATATAAACACTCATTTATTTACGTCTATGTTATTAAACCAAAATAAAATATTCTTCTTTCTCCACTTGCACGTAATCATTATATATACTCGTACATGTCTTATGTACGTGTATTTGTGGCTATTAGTCCCAGGATGGTTTAGAATTTAGATTTACAATTGAACCTGGGAGGAATGTAGATGCCATCGAGTTCCAGGATTCTTTTTTTTAGCAGGCAAATCAACGTACCTGTTCAGTCCGCTAGTAGGTATAATACTGGCTGCAAATACCCGCTTCGCCAGATTTTTATTCTTCTAATTGTACAATTATTTATAACTTAGTATCGAAAAATAGTTTTCTACCCACTTATCTGTCACATCGCTACAACCATCCACATGCAACCAACATGACAAATGGGAACATTGAGGTGGCTACCACCCACAATCTCAATCGCTCAGTATTATATAGTTTTGGCTTAAAAGTGAAATATAGCGTCGCGCCCATTTTTACATAATAGATTATTAACAATTTAAATAATAAAAATTTTATATCAAAGCGAACTACATTTACTAAGTGGGTATAAAGGGTAAAATAAATGTTTAATAGTAGAAAGTGAAAAGCGTTATTGATCGTTAAAAAGGTGACGTACTAGCAGGAGTCACTCACTCTATAGCAGAGGAGGAGAGATAACCTCTTCGTCGTCTTGTATTAATTTTTTTTATGGTAGAAGGAGGCAAACGAGCAAGCGGGTCACTTGATGTTAAGTGATCCCACCTTATGGGAACGGGAGGAGGACTGGAATTGGGCTTTCGGCACCTCACTTATCAGACGAAACAGATGCATACTTTACAGCTGTGATGTGAGGTCGTGGTATTTCACTGGTCGAGCCGGCCCATTCGTGCAGCAGATGTTGACGGGAGCTCTACTACTGTTAAAAGTAATTTATCTCAAGTATCTTACTTATCTTTTATTTTATATTAATTTATATAAAATGTAGGTTAGATAATAAAATCATTTACGTTTTCAAATAATAAGCCAGCGCAATTTTCTAACTAGACCGAAGCGCACG
>JWHW01007742.1:169175-179353 GCA_000931545.1 Papilio glaucus
CCATTTCCCATACGCCCAACGCCCCATCCTCGCCTGCTGACACTAGCCGTTCGCAGCCCCCCACGTACCACAGCCCGGTTACTTTATTACTGGAACAATTAATAATCGTAAGAGTTGTTGAGTAAGAGATAAAAATATTTATATACTTAAGGTATACAGTTCTATTTAAAGCTAGGGTGACATGAACCAATATTTGTTGGTGGCAGAACAGGTGTGTTGCACTAATTGGCTGAGTGAAAACCTTTATCCACAAGTCCTCAAGTTACTACCTAACCACCCCTATCTTCAAATCATCAAATTTGTATGAAAAACTAAAAATAACATATTCATGTTTTACCTAAATGGTACAAAACAATATAAATTTTATATATGTTCATAAAAAAAATATGTCATACATTTTATCTTACCTATGTCCTTGTAACTCGTAGGCTGTTCCCTTCTGTCCACCAATATCCCACACAATAATAGTCTGGTCGAAAGAACCACTAAATAATAATTGAGGTATTGGCGCCCAGTTAAGAACACGAACGGATCTGAAAAGAGAAGGTTAATTGTTTTACATAGTGTCTTAAAGTCCTTCATGTGTATTTATTTTGTTAGAAAGTTGGATGGGGGCATGGAGTTAACAAGAGCAGAGAGTTCTGAAATAACTAAAAGTGGTAGAACCTGTAATAACAATATCTGTTGCACAAATGTGATGGCTCAACTGGTGATATACCCCAACCTCACGGAAAACACATGAAGTAGAGGTATTCTGCATTTCGTCTGACCATATGAGAGGTCCCAGTGGCCAAATCTAGTCCTCTTCCCCTTGCCATCCTCTTCTAATAAGGAAGAGATAGGAAAAATGTGGATTTGAAAAGATTTTTTTTCTGTTTATTCATAAAACATGTTCTGTCCATAAATAAAATAAAAGATAAGAGGAAACTCTTATCTTTTATTTTATTTATGGACAGTGTCCACTACACTGTCCATAAATAAAATAAAAAATAGGCAACACGTCAACAATTTATTTGCTTGTTTTGTATGCCTTTAGGTAGCGGTCACTCAATATTAAGTGAACCCAGTTGCCCTTTAGTACTTTCTTCTATTAAAAAAAATACAATATTACCCATATAGAGATAAATCAATCCACTATTTATCGGATATTATTTAGGTCATCAAAAATAATAATTTAAATAAAGTTGAGAAATAATTATATTAAATAACTTACCCTGTATGACCTTTTAAAGTAGTGACTAGTGTTGCACCATTGTTATCCAATTTCAACATTGTTATCAGGCCACTATAATCACCGACAAATGCGTATTTTGACTGGGAATCAAACCTGATCAATGTGTTTAGGAAATGAGCTTTGAATATTTTACTTAAAAATAAACAAGAAGCATTCATTTCTTTAAGTTTTTACATGAAACGCTATAGTGATTAATTATATGCTTATTATTAGATCATTAATCACTTACTCTGTTTTTCATAAATTCTATTTAATGCATACTAAAAAGAAGAGAATTCTTAGAAAGTTGAACTCAGATTTGAATCTAACAGGTATTGAGTAAAGGCAGTGAATACTCATACTTTAGCATTAGAATAACTGTTTCCTTAAAGTTACTGCCTCCTGCAAGGCAAACATGATAAAATACTATTGAGCCTACTAAGAACCACATGGCGGCCAGTCTAGAATGTTGCATGAGAAATTGAAAATCCCATATTAAATGTCAAAAAACAATGAAAAGAATGCCACTTAGACACCAAAATACAACACCCATCAAATTCATAAATGTTTTGTATTCTGTGTTATAATATTTAAAAATTGAAATAGCCTTATTGGATAAATTTAGATCACCTATATAATGATGCCATAATTTAACAACATGGCGATTTTTATCAATTATAAAGGATACTGCAAAGCGGTACACCATGCTTCAAAAGAGTACCCGCCGATCCTGCGGCCGGTCTCACTACAGTGGTACGCAAACAGCTTGTCCCGACTAACAGAGAGCACCCATTCACAACTCAGAGAGAATACAACGGCAGTGACACGCGCCGTATGTGCCAAGTATTCCCGCGTCTGGAAATAGTAATCAGCTTATTATTCCTTTGAATACCACAGTTAGAGGTCATTTAAACAATTGGTATGTTGTCAATTTGTACTTTTTATAGTAGAAATAGACACTGTTTGTCTCCTTCCATTAATAGGTAAGCTACTTTGTTGTTAAAAGACAATGTGATAGAATACAAAGTTATTTAAAAGCCATGGCTGTAAAACAAGTCTTATCACCTTACACTGTTATGCTTTTAGATAAAAGTGTGGTACATTGGTAAATAAATAATAAAAATTATAGAATAAAAATGTTTTTATAAAAATCACTATAATTTAAGACTCAGATTGGATAACAGATAACGGTGATATCCATGTCACATGGATGTGAGATACATTGATGTAAAAATGCAAAAGCATGTTTAAAGAATGTTTTAGGTACAAAATTAATATTATTGCGAAAATATTAAAACTTACGGGGTTTATTCTATTGCAGTCCATTGCAAGTGTGAACTCTGAAATTGTACCATTCTCCTGGCCAATAAACAACTGACGAGTCTCTGGAGTGTAGAACATTGATGTGCAGCCGGACGGCATGTACTGACAGATGCTTGGCCAGTACTGGCCAGAGTCACGTTTCAGCCACACTCGTATGGTCCTACAAAATATTGTCACCGATGTATTGTTGAGTACAATTTGTACTTCTATAAGGAATGAAATAAAAGATCAAATATAGTAATTAAATCCTTTTTTTCATTGTTGATATTAAAAATCCAATTAAAAACAGTTTCGCAGCAGCAAAACATTTTTTTTTTCATGGAAGAAGGTGGCAAATGAGCAAAGGATCACTTGATGTTAAGTGAGCACTACCCAACAAGCAAATGTGTTGCAGATGCATTGCCTACCTTTAACAGACAGGTAAAAATATTTTTCCTTTTCCCCATTACCCCCCTCCCCGTCCAACCCTCTTCATCATATTCTTATGAAGACAAGGTGGGAAGAGGAAATTAGGCCTCTGGCACCTCACTCATCAGGCGAAGCTCAGAGTACTTCTACTTCATGCCTGTTTTCTTTGAGGTCGTGGAATTTCACCGGTAGAGCAGGCCTATTCATGCAACAGATGTTGCAAGAATGGGCCGGTTAATTCTAATAATTTTTAAAGAAATTAATTTTTTGAATTTACATTAACATAATTGATATGACATACTTTTACACATAGGGAAAATATGTATGTAACATAAAACTTTAAAACGGTAAACAGGGCGTTAAAATGGCTTAGTACCGGTAGGTCGTCTAATGAGGGTACCCCATTTATTTTTTTATCAATTTCATCGATACCATATACTCGAAAAGATGCATTCATTAGCAAACAACTACTATTAATCAGAGCAATTAAAAGATAGGCTTACTTATCATCACAAACGCTAATAACTCCATCCTCGCCAGGTATCACGACTGCAGCATTAACATCGTCGGTGCAACCTTCGAGTTTGCTCAAAAGTGCAGGTTTTTTTGTTGTAGAAAATCTATCATTGGGAGTTCTAGGTGCAGGTTTAATTTCAGCAGCCATATTTTTCAATTACTACAGCAAATAAACACTTATTTCGTCACTACTTCTGTGCAAAAGTAAACGTCATAATAAAATTGACATTCCGGCCGTATTCTCTATAGCTATATATTTTGTGTCCATATAGATTAAAAAACTTAAACTCACATTGTCTACAGCAAAAAATCTACCAGTATTACTTGGGTTAGATTAGACCTTTGGACCAACGATTAAACAACACGTTATTAAAACAATAAATAGTGAACTAAATTATTCTCATATAAAATAAATATACGCTAACGCCCGTAACCCCGAGGGGTAGGCAGAGATTATGGATTTCCATTTGGCGCGGGCCTGGCACACCTCTTACGCTTCGCACATGCTCGTCGATTACTGGAGAAATAATAGTGATTTTTATTTATTACTTAAATTATAGCAAGCAGCTGATCTGGTGTTTATACGCTGTCGAAGCAAAAAAATAAAGTTAAATTATGGAAATGAATGTTGGTCTTTTTATTAAAATAACTATTATAATAGAAAGGATAATAATTCTTGATTAATGGTTTGTGTGCTTTGTCTTATTGTGTCTGATAAAACTGCAATAAAAAAGACTATATATAAAACTATACACGTTTACAGTATACACATACACTAGGGCATATGTCATTAGCGGTCGAACGAAAAGTGTGGACTCGAAAACTTTTCCTTAGCTGACGTCACACGTTATGTGTTTACATTTACGTTTACGTGACATACACTAGCGGTCTTCTATTATCTTATTACTTTAATTAGGCTATTCTTATTACACCGTTCGACATGTGAGAATGTTACTGTCAACTTTGGAAAACCTTTTAAAAAAGTCATTTTGTACCCGTGAGGTGTGTATGCTGAGCGTATAAAGACATCTAAAGAATAAATATAATTTTGTATACGTATGTTTTCCTACTGACAACTGACCTTGTCGCGACATTGTCGCAATTTGACGTACACAACTACATTGAAAATGCAAACATGCATTTAATATTGCCAGAAAAAAAACACTACCTTAAATTGTGCATGAATTAAACAAAAAAATGTAGTTTAATAAATGGGTGACATGTTCATATTTTTTCCTAACAATCCAATAGAATAAAAACATTGTGTACATTTTGAGGGTCACCGACGCCCAAGAACTTCCGCAATACTAGAGGAACTGCAGATGCGTTGCCGGCCTTTAAAGAAGGAGTACGCTCGCTTTTTGAAGGACACTAAGCGGTATTGGTTTGGAAATACCGCTGGCGACAGATCATAACACAACGCGGCTGTACGAGGCATGAAATTGCGCGAAAACTGTACGGTACTGGAATGCCAACCATCAAGATGGTGAGGATGTACTTGGAGCTCTGCCGAGTTGAGCGCTGGCGAAACTCAGATTCAGGAATTATTCCAAAAAGTTCTTCGGAACACTCCCCATTGTTAAAGCAAAAAGTGCTTGGTTGTTGAGCAATCGAATTGCCCTCCGTTTTATGTCAAAAGGAATTGGGTATTGGGAAGCTCCAGCTCGGAAGAGATTGGGGTTGAACTGGACAAGATTTTGTCGAGCCCAGTCCGA
The DNA here is from genome assembly GCA_000931545.1 of Papilio glaucus. Classification (NCBI taxonomy): domain Eukaryota; kingdom Metazoa; phylum Arthropoda; class Insecta; order Lepidoptera; family Papilionidae; genus Papilio; species Papilio glaucus. The sequence continues at coordinate 174,351 of JWHW01007742.1, forward strand.
GACATCACTCATTGAGGTCTCAAGCTCCGACATAAGTTTATTCCGGTTCTCATTAGCGGTAGCCCGAGAAATATTCAGTTGGGCCGTGTATAACGAATCACCGATGGTATCATCTGCATAGCAATGGATGTCGCCATTTTGCAGCATATTTTTTTTATAAGAGAAGGGGGCAGACGAGCGGCGGGAACACCGAGGTTCTCAACGACGCCCATGGACACCTAAAAAACCAGAGGAATTGCAGATGCGTTGCCGGCCTTTAAGAAAGAGATAGGCTCGCTTCTTGAAGGACCCTACGTCGTACTGGTTTGAAAATACCGCCGAGGACAGACCGTTCCACAACGCGGCTGTGCATGGCAGGAAATTTCGCGAGAACCGCACTGTTGAGGAATGCCAGCCATCCAGGTGGTGTGGATGGTACCTGGTGGTTTGTCGTTTCGTCCGATGATGAAACTCGGCGGCAGGAATCATTCCAAATAGTTCTACGGAACACTCCCCGTGGTGTACGGTAAAAAATGTAGAGGGAGCTGATGTTCCTCCGCAATGCCAGAGTATCAAGCCGATCGGTAAGGGCTCGGTCGCTGACGATTCGAGTCACTCTCCGTTGTATGCGGTCAAATGGAAGAAGCTGGTATTGGAGTGCTCCCGCCCAGAGATGCGTGCAGTATTCCATGTGGGGCCGAACTTGTGCCATGTATAATTGAAGATGTTGGCCCGGCTGGAAATACTGCTTCGCTCTACTGATTACACCCAGCTTCTAAGAGGCCAACTTAGCCTTGTCTTCCAAGTGACCGCGAAACTGAACGTCACTCGATATGTCCACGCCGAGAATACCGATACTGGCTGTGGCAACCAGGGGAGTGCCCTCGAAACGAAGATCCACGACAAAGGGTTGTATTTTAGCGGTAATGGCGCAGACTTGTGTCTTTTTGAGATTGAAATCAACAAGTTTGTGACCCTAATCCGAGACTTCACATAATAGGCTCTCCAGTTCAGACACAAGTTTAGTCCGGTTCTCATCGGTAGTAGTCCGAGAAACGTTAGCGCGGCCGTGTACAGTGCATCACACGTGCTATCATCTGCATAACAATAGATGTTGCTAATTTGCAGCATGTCATTGATATGCAGAAGAAACAGGGTGGACGACAGTACACAGCCCTGCGGGACACCAGCATTAATTGGTTTCGGGTCCGAGCATGAAGCATGACCATGAAGCATTGAGCATGAGCATCCCCTACCCTGTTTCTTCTGCATATCAATGATACACGATGACAGTACATAGTCTTGTGGGACACCACCATTTATAGATTTGGGGTCATTGGACGTGCAAACTGACATGCACTGTCGACAACGACCTTGATGCTACGACCTTGAAGAAAGCTGGTAAAAGTGGTGGCCAGTTGCATAATTTCGCGGGCGGCCCGTAGGAAGGCAGCTTCGAGAAAACTGCTTTGTGGCAGACCCCATCTAAGGCTTTCGCTACGTCCAAACTTACCGCCAAAGAGTTTATCTGAGCCAACGCCTTCTTTGGGATCAGGTGATTTACCAGGAGTTCCGGAAGAGATGCGAACTCAGGAGCACATGTCTGAAGGACAATGGGAGGATTTCGCAGCGCTTTACGCACTGACTTCTGGAGAAACTGGATTTCCGACATAGAGATCCACACGGGGATTTCGGTGGTGAATTACCTTTGTCATCGAAATTTGAGTTAGACGCAAATTAAGAACCTAGAAGATAGGCCTTCGCTTTTGTGGCATGGGCTACTGAGTCATCCTCCCTGCGTAAAGATTATATTGATGGCCTGCAGATATTTCATTGGACAGCTTTGGCGAGAGCAAAATGCACGAGTCCTCGAAGGACGGCGTACAACGCTCTCCTCAATGCTGATCCCGTGTTCCGACTTTGCCCTGGCGTTTTCATCTCCTAGCCGCCGCCGACTCTTTAGCCCATGCACGGTAACAATCCTGCTTGTCGCCACTTAGTAGTATCAAATAGCAACTGAGTGGCGCGCTCTCTACGATGTGCAACACATTGTAATTATATTTAATATTAATCAAACAAAAATTCTGGATAAAATGAATACACTCCCCCTCGGGAGGGTGTACTCTTGAGAGGAAAAAATTAAAAAAAAAAACAATCTTGCTTGTAGCGTGATGCTAATTTGCCGGACCTAATTGCTTGCTAATTGGACCGACTGAATCAGGGCCGATAACTGCCGCCAATGGGCACCGCAGATTATGGAATAAAAAGTTCCATGCCCTGTAACACCACATCACCAAAAGAATCGGCAAAGGCGTCGCGATTATCCAGTTTGAAGTAAACTTTCCCATGATTAGGATGCAAAAAGGCCGGGTATTATTTTTTTATTTTTATTTTATTTGTTTATTTATTTATTTGTAAAGAAACTTAACCTAAATTACAAATTCATACTTAACGAATACAACTTACAGGTGTAAATAATACGAAATTAAAATAAAACCTAATGCAAAATTAAACTGTAGGCTAATTATTTGCAACAGTGCAATTTGTTCAGCTACCCTCCTTACTAGTATAGAACTGTATTACGGCAGGGTAGTGCGGCCTGTTTAATGTTTATTGCAAAAAATGCATAGTATATGTTAAATATTCACATGAAACAATTTTTTACAAATTGATTAACTTTTACTTTTTTATTATGAAGTATAACGATACTAATATAATATAATAAACGATATAATATAATAAACGTATTAACACAACATTATAAATACAATATTAGAGTATATACTATAAGTTTTGTAATAACTAATAAATTTTCCGTGGATTCGTAATTCATATTTAAGAGATTTTTATCAATTTTTTTTAAATCTAAATTTGCTACAGGTATCCTTACACAGTCAGTGCCAAACTCGACGGCTTAAATCGTAGGCCAGGCCTCGCGTTTATATACGATATTGGTAGCCTCCTGGGGTAATATATACCTAATAAGCCTAAACTTATTTTAAAGATATTGTGGTTTTGTGGACCACTAATTACACTTCAAGTCTAAATGACATTGACGCGCGCGCACAAAAAAACATCGTATACAAAGGCCCTTAACAAAACTTATTGAAGGACCTTCAAATTACACTTTGAAAATCTATGGTATAATTTAGGGTAATCGAGGATCTTTGCCTGGCAAGTATTGTTATCAGCCAAAGCTTGAAAAAAACTAATCTCCAATCCAATCCATTCCATTCCATTTTCTTTCCGTCAGTCGTTTCATTCCATCCATCCATTCAGTAAATTGCAGATCTAAGCGGTAATTAGAAATTTTAGTATTCGCCGACCGCCGACAAGCATATTAAAAATACTCTGCTGACGAGGTTGGATCAGTATTAAAATGAGTCAAGTACTAAAAAAAATAACAGTCCAAGTCCTGAAAAATAAAAATGTGGATAGTGTTTTCGGTGGCACGGCTGTCAGAGCTGGCAGGTATAGTATACCGGCATTTATGATTATTTACGTAACAAAGTTATTAAAATATTACTATTGAGACAAATACTTGTTTATGAATCTTATAACAAATAGAAAATGGTGCGTGCGTTTTTTATGGCGTTAATATTTGATAGCAATGGAATAAGAGACGTGACATGTCACTAATGTTTAACATATTAATATGAGCGATAAAAGATTGTTAATAAAATAACTAATTGAGGTTGTGAATGGATTAGTGTGCCTGAAAAGTCACAACTATTGTGAAACTATAACCTTTACTATGCGCAAATAATTTTTTAATATTTGTTTAATTGTTTATAAAGATTAAATCATTTTTTAGTAGTTTTACAGTATAGATTATAAATAAGTTGTTTTTTTTTAGTACTTGGTGGAGCAATGTAGAAATGGGACCACCTGACGTCATTCTGGGCATTACTGAGGCATACAAAAGGGATGATAACCCAAATAAAGTTAACTTAGGTGTGGGAGCCTACAGAGATGATGCAGGGAAACCTTTTGTATTGCCATCAGTAAGAAAGGTGTGTGTTACTTCAAATATAAATTTTAATTAAACCTTGTATTTTGACTGATATTATATATGTTAATAACTACTTATTAAGTACTTGCATTTGAATAAAATATGTGTTGTCATTGTATGCTTTCAAGATTAAGTAAATTAATTTTGAAGCATATTATGCCCATGTCTTAAACAAACTCGAACACTAAGTTGTATTGATACATTATTTTTTACAGATTTACTATACCTATATTATTTTATATTATCTTCTATTTATGAGTTATAATGCCAATTGATTAGATTTGGATTGGAAGACCTGAAAGAAACAGCAAAATTCTGTTTTATCCTGTAACAATACAAAACATTTAGGGATGTATTCTGTTATTAAAATTGGTTCTGAGAGATCATTAATAACTTTAAATATAAAACAACTAAATTTTATGTATAGGCAGAGGAAATAATTTTCAACAAAGCCCTCAATCATGAATATGCACCGATCGGCGGAGAGGCAACCTTCACTGATGCTGTCGCAAAACTTGCATTTGGAGAAGACTGCCCAGTTTTTCAAGAAAAATCAAACTGCACTGTACAAGTAAGTAAATGATTTTATAGGACATACTTAAAGCTTTTATGCCCCTTTTGTTGTAGCTGGAAGTGGCATAACATTTCATTTGGATATAATGATGGAATAATCAAATTTTATCTTCTAGGAATAATTAAAGATTAACTGATTAATTGCAATAAAATCTTGTAAAAACATTGGTTGGTATTAGTATGTATTAAATTAATATATTATTTATTTAATCTTAACTTTATCTTTTAATGTCTTTTTACTTTTAATATGTGATAAGCTGATATGTGTCAATATTTTGCATAGACACAACACAATTTATACTTCAAAAAAATCATTAAAGGCTTTCAATTGTATGATCCTGATCCTAAGAGCTCATCACCAAGCCATATATGATAAGGTAAACAAAGTAACAGACTTGATCGCCAATACTAAATTCAAACCCACAACCTAATGTTCGGT
>JWHW01007742.1:180744-196610 GCA_000931545.1 Papilio glaucus
AGCTTAAAAAATAACAACAGGGAGAAATATGGATACAATTTTTTCCAAATAGAGTCACGGTAACAACTCTAAAATGGTTTCATTGCTGCATCCGTTTGTCTATTATAACGCCCGGTTGCCTTGATCATTTGAAACTATTTCGGACGCGGCATAACGCCAATACTATTTTCGATTCTGTTCCTATATAATCTATGTATAAGCTATATCGCTACAAAGTAAACATATCTTTTTATTCATAACAGTTAATATTTATACTTATAGTGAAGAAATAAGAATGCTCGGGCACGGGTAACCTGAAATAATATGTCATGCGTTACTTATTTAACATCGTCTTCATTGAATACACTAATAAATGTAAACATATACACTAAAAATCGCCTTTTAAATTTAGCATAGCACCAGTGTTGTCACGGATCATGGTACAGAATCATAGACATGGGTATGGCACAATACGTAGGTCATGCCAAAACTTAGATACTAAAAATTTGATATTCCATGGTCGTTTGATTGATACTGGCAAGTTATATACAATTGCATATGCTGGTATTATAAATGTACTTATAAAGTCTCAAGAACGACTTTTGATGAGGCTGCGTGTTCATGTACAACTGGTTTTAATTGGTTTGCTAAATTTAAAAGAGGGGACGGTAGGGTTTTGAAGATGGGCGAAGACATGATGGCCGCCAACTGCAGTCAATCAAGAAACATGTTCTTCAACTCAAGTGAACTAGGTGTTGAAACATCAGCATTGCAAATCATCATTAATGATCTGTCCCTCCATATGCGTTGTACAAGATAGGCCGCACAAACTTAAAGATTTACAGAAAGGCGTGAAAAACACAAATTTAGAATAAATAAACATAACACTGGCGAAAAAAAAGCTGACGTAACAAAACATGGCTTTATAACTACGACCCTGAAACAAAGCGACAGTCCACAGTATGGTGGTTTGAAGATGATCCGAGCACGAAGCATGCAGAAACTGTTGACCTAATTTTTTTGCAAGACGGGACATATTGATACGGGGGTGCTAGAATATAAAAGGACTGTCAATTCAGAATCGTATGTGACAGTTTGTACCCCAAGAGCATTGTCAGCTTGATGTCACAAGGCAGGCACCCCCAGCACCTGCTTTTAAAAATCACAAACCTGCCTTGACCTAGCACCCTATGATTTTTACCTTTTTTCGAAAATTAAAGAAAAAATAAAAGGAGTGCGATTTGAGAACAATGTAGATGGCTGCTTATAACTATAAAATTTCGAAGGTGTCTAAAGAAGAGTTTGGACATCAGTATTTTCCTATTGTTAGACGGATGGAAAAACGTATACGTGTTCACGTTAAATACTTCGAAAACAAAATAGATTACAGAGTTTATAAAGAATAAACTCAGTAACATTTGAGTGAGTGTCTTATTTCTTTTGGCATGACCCTCTTACCTATTTTACTGGTTTTAACAGTGGTCAGTATATAGAATAGACTTAACTTTCCAGCTGAAAACTACCGTGTCTTCCATTATAACATACATTCAACGTGCATTCAATTGATACATTTATTTGATTTTTTTCCCTGTCATTTTAGTTTGATTTTTGTTCTTAGACCCTGTCGGGCACAGGCGCTCTGCGACTCGGCTTCGAGTTCATCACGAAACACTACGCCAAGAGTAAGGAGGTGTGGATGCCGAACCCCACGTGGGGCAACCACCCGCAGATCTGCAACATGCTCAACATCCCCCACAAGAAGTACCGCTACTATGACGCCAATACCCACGGCTTTGACATCAACGGTGCTCTTGAAGATATCTGCGTGAGTATCATAAGTCATTTTTTTACTTCAATTTTAGCTTGGCCTTATAAATTAGTGTCGAATAAAAATAATATAGTCAATGAGTTAATGGGAATAAGATATGGGGGGGTTTGTTTTTATGCTATTAAGTGTTTAATTCAATAATCGGACGATTTGAGCGCCTGGGTTACAAACTTGTTACAACACCATCACGTGGACATCCTCGATTTTTTTCTATCTAATCTTCAAAATCCAATAGGTCCGCATGACGCTCGAGGATGTACAAGTTTAGCATCGTCGGCTCCCCTACTACAGGAGACATTACGAAATTAATTCACCTCTATGTATTTTGAATGGTATTGTGCTAAGTTTTTGTTCATAACGGTGAATGAAATAATTTTATGCAAGCCAAGATGATGAATGTATTCGTATCTTTTTAAAAATTACTACTTACTATTAATTTGTCACTATTTATTGAAATAATTGCGTTAAACTTATTAAAATTAACAAACATGTGACAATAGTTTCGTTTTGATCCCACATTTCACATTCTTGGAGCTGTCAATAGACTAAAAAAAATTCGGCAGTCTGGAATACAATGATTTTAAAGCTATATCTTCAGTCTTTTAATTCAGTTGTTTATTATGTTTAAATACATAAATACATATATATTTATAAATACATAACACATACATATTGGTCAACCTTATAAAGGCAAGTTGATATATTTAATGTTTACTATATAACATAATAATGATATGTTGTTTTAGTTGTTGTTGCAGAGAACTATGTTTTACGTCACATATAAGATAATGAATTGGGTCTTCGCGATGGGGTCAAAACTAATCTTTAAAAAACAAATTGGAATTATACCAATTGTGAATAATTGACTATAAAATCATTTTTATTTAATAAATAATTTCTCTTCCAATTCAAATGGGGTAGGCAGCGGTAGCATTCACTATGAATCTGTAGGCATAAACTAGTCGAGTAAGTCCTTCGCTTTTCCGCATTGTGAAACAATCATAGGTCATCTCAGTTTTTTCAGAGAGAAAGATAGAGAGAAACCCTGTATCGCGACAGGTTTTTATGCCAGTGGAAACCCACGGTACACGTCAAATACAGATATGATAGGATAGTTTAACTAGTAATAATCATAATCAATCGGCCTACCCCTGCGCGGTATCAGATACGTTCGCCAGATAAGTCGCAACACGCCGGCCCTGCGTGATCGCCGCATGATTGATTATGAAAGATCTACTGATTTATGTAATAATCTCGTAATAACTTACGCAAACTGAAAACAGATATCAAAAATAATACCGTGTTTAGTTATCACCGGTAAATGTGATAGATAATAGATAGATTTCAAATGTAATTGAAGAAAAAAGTATCGCCTCACAGAATGACGTAATGAGGAGGATAATTAGACTCATAGTTATGTCTGATGAGTGAGTTTGTTGGCTGGATTAGGGGCACCCCTTGCAAGGTCTTTCCATGTTTTCCTTTTATCTTTGCCTTCATCCTTACTGCGCTATGGAGAAATCTTAGTACTTGGATATCTGACTTCTGGCTGTTGAAATCCAGGCATTTGGATCTCGTATTTATCATAGCTATCTCTATAGCGTCATGTGCATAAATAATTTAATGACTGATCTTCGAATCTGATGAATCCGCGAACGATGCATAACGATGATTTCTAAGTGACGCTACATTGTTTGCTTTCGTCGGTTTAAAAGGACAAGTGAGTGAATCATGGTCAACTTTCCATGATATTTTGTAATATTGTATATTTTAAATTGTTCTCCTGAAGGGTTGGCGTCAGGCAGGCGGCCGGCCGTAAAACTAGTTCGGCTAGTATAGACTACGTTCATACTGTGCCGACCGGCAGGGAAATGATTTAATCATATTAACCATGATATATTTTTTTGCAGAAAATCCCCGAAGGCTCTATAATCCTGCTGCACGCGTGCGCACACAACCCCACCGGCGTCGACCCGCGTCCCGGCGACTGGGAGCAACTCTCCCAGGTACATATTTTATCTGTTCTTTGATGATGTCATAGATTGCCCTCTCTGTCTTTCGACGCGTTATCACTCGGATTAGATAAATGCGAGCCTTGATAGTGAACTTCAAAGGTCATAGACTAATAAAGTATATAACTAAATAAGGATACCATCACTGAATGTTATCTTAATCTGCTTAAACGTTTCCCTATTTGATTGAAAGAAGCGCATTTAAAATATTAACTGACCCGGCAAAATTCCGCCTTATTTATTTTCTCGTCCGTTCATTTTTATTTTGCGATAACTATTTAAATTATATGGTGTAAAGTTGTTATCATTAAGACATACAATTCCGTAGTACATTATTTTGATCTGTCTCGTAAGGTTTAGCCAGTGGTTGCAATTTAAGCACAAAAATATGTCTTTACGACATCACATTACAAATCTTTGAATTTTTCTTCTTTTCTCTATTTTTTTTTAAATCTAAGAAAACAAACAGCGGAAGCCCCTTTGTTTTATATCATGTAAAAATGTATATTTTAAAAACATTACCAGTATTTTTGTTGTTTCTTCATTAATACAGTACGTATCAATGGTATTACCAGGCTATAAAGGAGCGTAACCTGTTCCCGTTCTTCGATATGGCGTACCAGGGCTTCGCCACGGGCAGCGTGGACAACGACGCCTTCGCAGTGCGTCAGTTCGTCAAAGACGGCCATCAGGTCACCCTCGCACAGAGCTTCGCTAAAAACATGGGTCAGTCGAACCTGGGTGAAATAAAATTTTCACCTTGAATTGATTCATAATTGTTCTATAGAAGAAAACCTACAGACAAAGCTAAGACGCTGTAATGTGTGTGATGCAACAGCATAGTGTTTTCGATTCTCAAATGTCTTACAACATATGTTTGAAGCATCAGAACATATGATATGTATTTGTGTTTACAATTTATATAGTATGTTAATTGAACCCATCTTTGACCTATTAATCAAATTGACGTCGGAGTGGTTTTTTATATTAAAATTTTATCAGAATTTTTGTTCGCCTTTTCATTGAAGAATCTTGAAGAACATCACAGCAATTCATTATCGTTATCCACTCTCGTCGTTTATACACATACAGTAAAATACTATATAGGCTTTAATTTTACGTGATTGATTGATGGATAAATATTTGGTTTCAAATATTTTTTTTTAATGAAAAATAGAAATAAACTTGAATTAGATTTTTACATTTTAACTAGTTCGATTTAGGCGTATTTTCGAAAATCTTTGAATGCAAATTTAGTTTATTTATAAAAATAAAGCAATACTTCCTTTGAGTAAAACTATATATTTATGGTATTTAGGGTACTTTTCCTCCAGGAGAGGTACAAAAATTACACCCTGTAACTTCCTGGTTGGAATTTTGGACCTTTGTGTTCTCTTGCGAGCGTTATAACGGCAATTATACTGACCTGTGTTGTTTCATGTGGTAGGGTTGTACGGCGAGCGTGTGGGCGCGCTGACCATGCTGTGCGGCGACGCGGAGTCCGCGGCGAAGGTCATGTCGCAAGTCAAGATCATGATCCGGACCATGTACTCCAACCCGCCGCTGCACGGCGCGCGCATCGTGCAGGAAATACTCAACAATGCTGACCTCAAGCAGCAGTGGTATGTCGCTTTTATTTATATACGACTATCTGCACACGACACGCGTTGCCACGTAAAGTAAAATAAAAATTGTTGGTATCTGTTTACTGAAGTTAAAGTAGTACTTGGAGTCTTAAGTAGGCAACGCATCAGCAATCTGGGTGCCTATGGGTAGCGGTCAATTAATATCACATGAACTGCTTGCTAGTTTAAAAATAGGTCCGGATGTTGACATTATACATGAATATCTGCTAAATTTGTCACATCTTAAAGAGTACTCGACCAGCAGGTACGCACAAATTTATAGATGAAGAAAGACGGGTTTGCTAGGATCATACCATGTTCAGTATATGGTTATTTATTTTATTTTTCTGTAGGTTGTGCGACGTGAAGCTGATGGCGGACCGCATCATCACGATGCGGCAGCAGCTACGCGAAGGCATCGAGAAGGCGGGCAACTCGAACAAATGGAACCACATCACCGACCAGATCGGCATGTTCTGCTTCACCGGACTCAAACCCGACCAGGTCAATACTTTGTTCATATTAAACAGAGAATAAGTCCGATCCGGTAATTCGAATAAGTTATTGTATTGTTTATTGGTTAAGGTGTATCATTTTATTCCATTAACTCCATTCGACTATTGTCGTGAACCATTAATTTAATATTAGTAAATTATTTCGATAATCTACGAATATTTAATTTACATGCCCGAGGAGGGCTGGCGTCAGGCAGGTGGCCGGTCGTAAAGAAACTGTAGCCAAAACCTATTACAGTATGGACTACGGTCATCTCACATAAAAAAGTGGTAAAAGAACAGAGAGAAGAAGAAGGTTAAGGTTATTTGAAATTATGAGTTCCGTACGAGGCTCTATGCGAAGTGACAGAAGAAACTCCATCAACGTTTCTATCATTAATAGGGGAGAAAACCCTGGCAGCTACGTGGCCGTATCGTGAATAAAGACCCGATGCTCTTGCGACAATGTGGCCAAGAAGAAGAATTTAGTTCAATAAAACATCGAATTGTCTTTCACCCACAAAGCAATGTTTCTCCCAAATGGGACAACGTTAGGAATGTTAGCTTACGTCATGTGTTTACATTAACGCTTAAGTAACAAACACTAGCTGTCCTCTTTTTTCTTATTATTTTAATTACGCTATCCTTTTTACACCATTTGAAATGTGCGAATATTGCTGGCATTTTTTTTATGAATATCTAATCTATATTGATTAAAATATTATTTTTCAGGTGGCGCGTCTCACTAAAGAGTTCCACATCTATCTGACAAAGGACGGTCGTATTTCGGTTGCGGGCGTGTCCTCAAAGAACGTGCAATACGTGGCTGAAGCCATGCACAAGGTCACCTCCTAGACTTAGCGATTGTCGACCCTACTGCCATAAACATAGGACATAGAATGCCTTCAGTACCAGAGTGCAGTATTTATTGCGAAATTTTATTTAATTAGCAACCATTTATTTTTTATTTATATAATGTATACAAATGTATGTGCATTAGTGTTTATTTAATAAATACTAAATTATATATTTTTTTATTATCAACCCCTATTATTTTATTCGAAAACATTAGAACCCCTCCTAACCTCCCCCTCCCTTCCTCCGCAAAGCATCACAAAATTATTATTGTAATAATTATTGAAATATAATTAAACTTTTTAGTAAACTTAAAACGAGCATATATAGATGTAGAAGAAGCGAGAGAGGTGTGCCAGGATCGCGCCAAATGGAAATCCTTGATCTCTACCTACCACGCTGGGTTACGGGAGTGACCGTATTTTTTTTTATGACAACACTATATTATACGTTAAGGTATATAAAGGCCAAATCAAGCATATTCTCCACATAAATTATTAAGTAAATAAAATAAATGTATCCATATGTATTTAATTTGGTAAATCCGTTATTCACTACTTTAGTTTAATATTTTATAGTCGGAGGCGAGCGACCGATGTTTTGTCTACCGCATGTCATCAACATGCACAACGATTAATACATATGAAAGCGTTGCCAGTCTTTAAGGGAGGAGTCGATAAGAGAATGGGGTTTATGTCTCTTTATATCTCCCAAGAATAAAGTAGGCATATATAGAGGCCTAGTAAGGCATAGCTCTAAAGGTTCTGTTCTGTCGGTACAAATAAGCTTTGCTTAAAAGATCCACAATGTCTCTTCATACGTAGGTAACGTATATTGTCTGACTGAAGTAATCAAAGAGATGAAAAGAGAAACCAGTCTGTATATTTAAATTGTTTATTGTTAATATAAGTAGATAAAGTAAACTCGATGCCAAAACATGAAACTGTATTATACATTCTCGCCGGTGATTCTATGACTGAACTAAACTCTACGCAAAATATTTACAGCTGACAAACAAAATAAATGGCTTATTTGTTAAGAATAAACGATGCAGGTTGAATATTTAAAGTTGATTTTAAAAAAATATACTATTTTTACAAATACCTTACATTATAGCGTGAACACATTCCGTCCACATTACCAACAACCTTAAACAAATTCACCTGCATCTAAATCCTAAAATTATAACATTTAACTAAACTGAAACTTACATAGATTAAACGTAACACATCCAAAAAAATGTGAATTATACATTGCAGTTAAACTATGATACAACACGTAATGTATATAATGACAATAATTGCCATCGATAAAAACTGTATATACTAATATTTACAAATTTGTCATATACTATTACGCTATACATGGCACAATTTCTTCATGAATGCAAAAACCATTCGATCCGAAATAAGAAATATGTACCATCATTGTTGGACAGACAAATGCCCTACATTTATTTGTTTCTCAGTTGACAAACATTGCTGAATTTTTCCTCATAAGCAATACCGATTTATCTTCCAAACTACAATATTTACGTTACATTTAGACAAATCGTGAGCGATTGTGTCACAGAAAGTTTCAATAAAAATGTAATTACATATTAAAATATTTTACATGCATTGTATCATTTAGACATTAACAAATAAATCCAAATTATAGGTAAATTAAGATTATAATTTCATCCCCGCCAGCGGAATATGAGACTACTGTATCACAATACCATGATATCATCGCATAGATATTTTTAATCTTCTACGACGAAATCCAATACAATTTAATCTCACAAATAAATGGGAAAATTTAGATACCGTGCAGAAATCAAACCTCGGACATATGGTAACCTCGATTGAACCGTGGGTTTACACCGCCGAAAACATTCAAATAAAAATATTATCTCAGTTTTTTCAGTGAGAAAGATTGTATCGCATTTTACACGATTTTACACCAGTGAAAACCCACGGTAAGTCGAGATACACGATTTTACACCAGTGAAAACCCACGGTAAGTCGAGATTCTTTTTGAGGACGTTTGGACTAAGTTACATCATCCCAAATATTTAGAAATGATACTTCTAGATCCATCTGTCTAATAACAATTAAATTAGTAGCTTACAGTTGCGAGACGCTCCGTGTCACTTGAAAAATAATTTTTTCTTCAATAACACTGTCATAAAAAATTGAATAATAAATATAAAAAATACAAAATATACATATCGATAATAAAGCACATAGCTTTTATTTAATATTAAGTAAACAATTATTTAAAATTGTTAAGACGTTCGATGTGATGCGATCCATTTGCTTCAGTCTAATTACTCATATTGCCTTAAGGGCAAGTCAACAATCACAAACATTTAGCAATAAATATATTAACAGTAACAACATACTACCGTCCTCGTGTGATGTCTGTAACAATTTTACATTTACATGTATTTATATGCGATGTAAAAAAACTTGATATGTGCTATTCTTTAATGTCTACAAAAATTTTTAAATTAATACAGCAAATAGTTAAAAGACGACTCATAAAAGCAAGACAACTATTGTTCCAATATTTTTTCAAATTCATATTTACTTAGAACCTTGTCTAGATTTAAATACGTATGAAACATATTTAAAACGAAACATAGGTTGAAAAAGTTACCGTTTTTCAAATGGCTGATATATTTTACTGGAGTGCAGTTTGTTTTCATGGAATGAAAAAGCCGTAAGCTTGCAGTGTATGTTTACAGATAGTTGTTACTAATAAATAGCCACAGCGTGAAAACTTTCATGTGTGTTAGCAACACCGTGAGGTCACACTGCCGAAACATTCACATAAAAACATGTCGTTATCTGTTTTTTTTTCGCAATAATTGAACATTAAATGTAACGAACTAAAACTGCTTTATTTTCTAAACCTTTTAACTTTTAATGTTCAATTAGTGACAAAAACTGAGATTACACGTTTTTTCGGCAGTGTGAACTTACAGTTAACCTGACAACACCCTAAGTTAAAATGTGTTATTTGAAAACAATGTGAAAAGTGAATAAATATATTATATTAAAGTGAATAAATATATAATATTCACGCCCTGAACCCTGGTACAGGCAGAAATTATGGATTTCTGCTTGTGAAGGTCCTGGCACACCTCTCTCACTTCTACATTCACACATCTACGCATACATGCTCGTCGGTTCCTGGTACTATTAATGCCGCCTTTCTTTAGTATGTTAAAAAGTCATTTATAATGAATTCGACAATTGAAGCATACATTTGAGTAGAGAGGCTGAGAAGAGAATAATCTTTTTGCTCTTATTATTCGGAACTGTGCAGCATCATACATTCTGGTCGGACTTATCGTTTGAGTCAACAACTAATTAATGTGATTTCAAATTAAATCATAACATGGACGGTACTAATTGGCTACCATTACTGCAAACCTGAGCAAACCAGTTGAATTTTGTATATAATGAATTTTCGTTTTTTTTTTTATGAGTTCTGCCTGACACGTTCGAAATATTCCAATACATGCAAACATTTTAATCTATCTATTAATTTTTCATAAGAAAAAGTATTGTATATCATTTTAAAGACGTATTAAGGAAATACTAATATTATAAAGAGAAAACATTTGTTTGTGTTGCCTGTTAACAACTCAATTGCTTTTAAGAATTCTTTCGGCAATAGAAAACTCTTCTATCAGTGAATAACCTAAGGTACATTTTTATTTGTTCTTTAAAGGCATCTCTACGAGCGGAGTTGGCTACTATAAAATATGAAAAGTAGTTTCAAACATTAGAACTCACGCCCATAGCTAATAGGGTAGATAGAGTTTATGGAATTACGTTTAGCATAGTCCCAACAAAACTCTCTCGATTCTTTCATCTGTTTATACATGCTCAATAGTTACGGGTAATTTTAATATCACCTTTTTTAATTGTCTTAAATTCTGTCCATATAAGTTCGTATAGAATGTCCCCTACAAACGCTACTAACTTTTGCAACGTAAAATTTACTCCCTAAGTCTTTCTTCATTTATATTTTCAACATGCAACAACCATCGAAGCATACCTTGCTTAATTTTACTTTTAAATATGTTTTAGTATAAACTATAGTTGCCATTTGAAAGAAACATAATATAATTTTAATAAGGAATATTTCTCAGCTGTTAGCATTCCTTTATTCGACTGGCAAAATTAATTGTCCAGTTAAACCTAAAGTTACAATTTTTATTGCATGAAACATGAGTTTTAAGGCAACTTAAAAATCAAACAATATATTGCCATATATCACAAGACAAATTTGTCAAAGAGTACAACATTTTAATGTATTAAATTTTAAATCTCAAATAAATTGGGTAAGCTTTAAACAACGACAACACCAAAAAAGAACAACTTTAGCAAATATCTGCTTTGAAAGAATATTTGTAATGTAAAGCTATAAGTTTGTGTAGTATGCTTTCAAAGATAAAATGCCTAACGGTATGTAGAAATTGGTTTTAGACATATGACAAGAAAAAATTATATCAATAGCAAACTTTAAAGGCAATTTAGAATATAAAATTAAAATGTCTCTAACCCTAGATCCTTTGTGTTGTAAGTCAAGTTTAGTATAAATATTTTGATTTGTATATTTTAAGATAACCAAAAGGGTCTTTTGTTTTTTTATAGAAGAAGGTAGCAAACAAGCATTCTATTAACCTGATATTAAGTGACTATACCACTACCCATAGGCATCGGCAACAAGCTAATGAGTTACAGATGCGTTGCGTACATACCCAGAGGAAGGGATATACAAGAAAAAGAAAATAGCTTAAGCATGTTGTTGGCATTTGTGGTGGCACATATATTTATGTATGTCATGTTTCTGTCTGCAATTACTTTAAACTGAACAAAAATATTTATTAGCAATTTTCTCTAGTAAATAACAATATATTATATAATATTCATATATGTATATTAATTTGCTAAATATATGAAAACTATATAACATAATTTAACTATCTTTTAAGCATATATACATATGACTTAAACTACCAAATTATAGTGCGTTTTAAATAAGAATGTGGGCCACAATGACCTCGACCTGTCAAAGATACAATAAACAACAAAAAATATTTGCGTAAATAAATATTTATACGAAAAAGCAGCAGTGAGGCCGATGACGCGACGAAGATGGTGATTCCTCAAGCAGTGGGATGAGCGGAATCAGCAATGTCACAAATTCAGATTAAAAATAAGTATTCTTTATAGTAATTGTTTTACTGACTCTACTTATTTTTTCGATTTGACGGCTATGACGTCATAATATGGCGCGGGTCCATTCGCTTTCTTATTTGAAACGCATTATAATTTGTAATTAACATAATAACAAACGCCTTATCAGTTTTGTGCGATACAGCGTAATCCTATTGCATTCTATGACAATGAAAAGAAAATATGTTACTAGGTAGTAAATAAGTTCTTAATTGTAATGAGTAAATAAACAAAATATATACACAAAATTCTATTATTACGGGTACACAATATTTACATATTAAATTTTATTATAATATTAATGCCTTTGTATGCTGTAAAATTTATTGAATAATGCTTCTAAATTTTACAATTAGTAGGAGGTATTTATTTATATATTTATGACAGTTTTACATGTATTATATTGCTTATTTTGAATCAATTGTATAAATTGTTTAATAATTTACTAGTCTACATATTGAATTGTAAAAACTTGAAATATTTTTGACTATCACTAATCCCGTTTTAAAAGCATATAAAAAATATCAAAATGGTGGCCGTACTAGGGCACGGCATAAGAAAGTCTGGTACAGTAAGCCCACAATATTACCACGCCAACACAATTTGACTAACTTAGAATCGTGAGATTTTTATAACCAACAATAATACTTTATCTGTGAACATCGCTCGAGTATTTTTTTTTAATTGATGTTTGATTTTTTTTAAATTTACCTATGTACAAAAGTGTTTTGCATTTTTGTGAGATATTATTGTAAGGATCAACTTGAGGTCGCTTTACAAAATTTATTGCGACAGGAATCGCTTCCTACACTAATGTAGACGCAGTTTTCTCTTAGCCTCTTGTTTGAACACATCTCACCATGTCTGTCAACTTCCGCCACTACGCTACATTCCATAATAGAATACAACGTTCTTACAATGTCATGTCACACACTTCACAACACCGCACCGTTTTAATTAAAAACTAATTTATTGCTCATGGTTTCTTTAAACTATCACTTACAGTCTGTGAGTCCGTGGAGTTAGCGGAGTCGTCGGCGAGCAGCCGGCAGAGGTGGTCGTCCAGCGCGTCGCTCCGCCGCTCGCGCTTGACCTCCGCCGACGTCGACGTCGAGAACACGTCGTCGCCCACCAACATGCCCTCGTCCAGATACGAAAACGAATCCAGATTGATCTCTGACGGCGTAATCGCCGTACTGTAGATATCTATCCTCTTCTGCTGCGACTCCGCCACCTTTTCGCTAAGCTTCTCCTTCGCCTTCGTCAGCGCCTCCGACTCGGACTTGTCGAGTTTTATGTCGCACTCCTTCGACTTGTCGGACAACTTCGATCGGAGCGCGAACGACGAGTCGTTGCTCGACGAGCCATCTTCCTGCAACTGACTCAACAACGTCCGCGTGGCGAGGGTCAGCGCACCCGACCCGAGGTACAATTCGTTGCCCTCCCCTAAAAATGTGCACGATTATTAGCAACACCCGTAACGCAATATCGACACCGTATGTTATGAACAAAACTTACCGCTCGGTGTCGCCCGTTGTATACTCTCCTGGGCGTTGCGTTTGCTTTTGGTCTTGTGGGGGTCCACCATGTATTCGTTTTCGCTGTCGCTGGACATCCCAAGGTCCAGATGTAACGAGTTTAGTTTGTCGTCTTCGTCTTTAACTTTGGACACGGTATCCAGTTCCATTTCCCAGTCTGCGACACTCGTCGAGTCTTTGACTCTTTCAGTGCTCTTTTCGAAATCTTTACTTTCTTCTTTGACCGTAATCGGTGAATCGGTTTGTACTATGGGCACGATGTCTCCTATACTTTCAGCCGATGAACCTATACTATTCTGATTGCTTGCTTCCTCCTTTATTTGAGTATCGAAAAGTACTGGGGTGTCTTGAGTGATTTGTGGAGTGACTTTCTTCAACTGATCAGTTGCGCGTGGAGTACTGGAGCCGCGGCTGTCCAGTATCTCCGACATGGTCGTTGGCCGGCCGGTCTCCTCGTTGTTCAATTCTAGAACGATAACGTTTCCTGGACATTTTTCTGCATCTACTTGATCTGGTTTGTTTGCTTGTAGTAGTTGGTTGACATTTTTTCCCATAATTATTTTTGATACATCATTTCCGTTTTTAGTGAATGCTAATGCTTTGCCTATTGCACTGCCTTTTTGCACTACTATCACGTTTGACATCACCGGTCGCACTATAGGGTTAATTATTTTCGGGGTGGAGATGGGCGCGAGACCTTTAACTGGGACTATATCAGCGAGGTTGGCCGTCCTGATTGGCTCGACGCCGACAACTTTTGCATTGGAAGGAATCGTATTGACGATATTAACACCTGATTTCGATACGACCGTCACAGCTGTTGATTTAGTAACTTGGCTGTTTGATTGTGAACTAACGGCTACGAATTTCACACCGGCAGGTATTCCTTTGAAATGTAATAATGGAACCTCCCCGATTGGTTTAGTCCGACTCTTGGCAGGCAACACGACCATTTTGTGACCGGATTTTGGATTTAGGACAAAAGTTTTCGCTGAGACTTTCAAATCCGTAGCGGGGATACCTTTAGGTGTGAGGGTTTCGGAAGGTTTGGAAGGTATATTATTTGCACTAACCGCAACTATAGATGGCTCTTTATTCGGCGTGCTCGGAACAGAGGATGTTAAAATAATTTTCGAGTTTGTTAGCATTTTGTTTTCTATCGTCGGTTTAGATACGACGATCATTTTGTCTGTGACTACCGGTGTATTCGGCGTTCTGGGTTTGGTAGCGGAGCCTATGACTTTGGTGGTGACGAGTTTGCTGGTGTTTAAGACTTTCTGTGTTGAACTGGGTGCAACGACAACTTGTCGATTTGATAGAAGCTTAACGCCGTCGGAGGGGTTTTGTAATATTTTAAATTCAGACATTTGTACTTTATCTGTTGCTCTTTCACCACGTTTTTTGATGATGAGATGGCAAGGCTTCCCGCTGGCCGTTTGTTTCGCCACTGGAGTGCTTTGCGCTTGTAGGGTAGCGGGGTCATCAAGGTGGGCGTTATCTGAAACTCCCAATTCGTGGGGAACGGTCGCCGGCTGAGTGAGGAGTTGCATTGTCGGGGAATCTGTGACCATTCCGGGTGATGACATCACTTTGGGTTTGATTTCATCTATGTATTCCGATTTAGGTTTACCGGTTAACACTGATTGGGCATAACTAGCTTGGAATGAGTTGGGCGGTGCATTGTACTCTGGCTGTAGCGCATTTGAATTGTACTGTTTGTTAGGAGACATCGGCAAGTCTTGTGATTTCCGTTGATTTGATTTCGCATGTGCTGCACTCTTCGCGTTCTGTTTATGTGATCTGTGTTTATGGGATGATCTTGATGTATTAGGTTGATTTGATTTACTTGTCGATACTTTGCTCACTTGATTATATGAGTGTTTTGATTGACTTGAAGATTTACCTGAAAAATATTTTGTAATTAAATAAATTGATAATTTCCTCATACTTCATTATATTCAGCCTGAGTTCATTTAAATAGAGTAATACTTGGTTTATGACACTGGCTAGCTTTCTTATAGATATTTAAAATTATTAATAATTTAGCTATCCATATTTTCATCATCGTTACACTTTGGAAAATATTTAATGCAAACAGAGTTTGGCATGGCAAAATTGAGAGTGTTCTGACATTAAATATTTCTGGGATATTACAGCTTTTAACCGCAATAGTGCAAATATTTGACAAGAGTTTGTTTTAGTTCAAAATAGATTAAGCAAAACTTTCCTCCAAAATGTAATAATAGTAATAATTTTTGATCAATGAGTACAACATATATGTATATGTCTATGTAACTA